>JAPWTK010000949.1:0-119039 GCA_029963805.1 Aromia moschata
TAAATCGTATTGTTTTTTTTATTGCAAAACACAGAATACTACAGAAACAAAATATTTGAAATAATTTTACAATTTTTTCATTTTAAATTTATGAAGACAATAATTAAAATTTTTAAATGAAAAAAGTTTAAAATCATCTCTGACGTCACTAAATCGAATCAATCGTGTAAAATTACCCAAATCTTACATGAAATGTGAATTAAAAATGTAAGCCTTTAGCTACTTCAGGCACATTATCGGACTAGGAAGGATCGGTAGTAGAATAGAATCCACTTTTTTAAGAAAAAAAAACAAAAAAAGAATTATAGTATTGACCGATTTTTTAATTTAACAATTTTTTTGCCCTATTGAGTATTTATAAAAAAAAACAAAAAATGTGAAAAACATATAGGTGTATTCTACTCGGCAAGTGTTATCGCTTGTATTTTTTCTAACATTTGCAAAAAGTAGACAACTTATCAAAGTTAAAGTTCTCAAAAGACATACCAAAATTTGGACCTTTACCAAACCTCACCTTTTGACCCTAAGGAGTCCAAAATTTTGGGAATCGTATTTTCTTTCGAAAAGCTACCTCGACACTAAAGTTTTGGCCAAATCTAAAATTTTGTTGTCCAATTTCAAGCATGGAATGTCCCAATGTCCCAGTGCTTTTCGTAAATTAGTAGATACAATCGATTTATACTGATAATGTGTTTAATTTCAATAGAACGCCCCTCTATTTTATGTCAACAGCAGTTGTAAAATTTAAATCTCTGTCGAATACTATTAGCGCTTTCCCATTGCTAAATGCTCATTTCTTGAAATAACACACATTTTCAGAAGGCAAACTGATTTTAACAAATTTAATCTTCATCAAGTGAGCTATGGCATTTTGATAAGTTCGAGTTAATGTGTTGTTAATTAATTGGTAGTTTACTTTTTTTAATTCAAAATGAAAGTTAATCCCAAAGAAGAATAAATTGATATGATTTTTATTCTTGGAGAATACCTGCAAAACTTCGTACTGACACCATGAGTTTACGTTTAGATTTCCTTTGAAGAAATCATCCGAATAAAACCTGTTTTCGAAAGACTATTGGGATGCATTTAGACAAACTGTGAGTGTTCAATATCAAAAACCCACTAAAAGAAAAACCTGTGACAGGAAACGAAGAAATTAAATTAGCTGTAAAATTGACTCCCCAAATAGGGCAGGAGCAAACTGTCCAAAATATTAATATTAGCTGAGCAAGCGTCCCAAGGACTCTTAAAATATATAATTTTAAGAAGAAGAACCTCAAGAACTTTCCAGAAGTGATTTTGAGAAACGAATTCAATTTGCTTGTGGGTGTTGAATGAACAAATCATTTTTCGATAATGAAGTTTAATTAAAACGAGTGACGCAATTTTTTCAATATTATCCTATTTATATATTTATATATTTTATTTTCCAATGGAGGAATCCAAAAAAAAAAGAAAAACAAAAAGAATTTTAAATCTCAAATTCTTCATAACAGAAATATATCAGATATATATCAGGTACCTACTAGAATGCTTCACAATGAGTTGCTTATTAAAAGTCTTGGAAGAAGTATCAACAACATGGAGCTTAAAATTTACATGAGGGAGTTTGTCAACTAAAATAATGGTGACCTTCTGTCACTGGTTATATCAGAAGTCAACACTTTTTTCATTATATAAACGGTATGTATTTTTTATAACAATTTTGGTTTTTGTAACCACTGTATTCTCCAAAATAATCGATTATCGATACATTTAAATTTAAAAAAAATTGCAAATCCCTAAGTATAGAATAATTAACTTTATTTTTAATTATCATCATTATTATTTAAAATCATAATATTTTATTATTATAATTATTAAAAAAAAAAAAAACGACGTTTTCCACGTAACACCGAACTACTACACTTTTCTCGACGCGTTTCGCTAACCAATTGGCATCTTCAGGAGAAGATTAAACTTAAATTCAGCCTACACACTTGCACTATTTATACCAAATTTGTTGCCACGGTTCACTGAACCGTAACTGTCTTTGTTTATCAGAGGAAACAGTGGACTGGTGGGTATCGGACCGTTGTCCTTATTCATACTATTGTTACACTTAATGTTCCTAAACTTTCAAAAGTATCCAACTTTGTCTACTGTTTATTACATTTCTAATTAATTTTGAAATTATTTATGTCTATCCTATGGTTGTTGTCAAAAGCGTATTGGGCAACACAAGATTTCTTCTGTTCTGCCATATTTCAAATGAGCCATGTGTTCTTTAAATCTAGTCAATATAGATCTTTTTGTTTTTGCCCAATATACTTTTGATCACAATCTTTACAACTTATTTCGTATATTCCGACTTTTCGTTTTATTGTTGATTTTGTCTTTGGGGTTCCCAAAAGCGTCTGTCCTTTATTTTTAGAATTATAAACCAAATCGATATAATATTTTTAAAAACTTAGTAACTCTAGTCCACGGGTGAATTAGGTTCATGTGGTAACGAAGCAAATTTCGAATTGTCGGTATGTCTACGAAAAGTCGTGGAATTGTACAGGGTTCTCTTAAATTTATGTTTCCTTATTAACTTATCTATTAAATGGACTGAGTAACCGTTACTCTTAGCTATATTCTTAATTAATTGTTTCTCATGTTCAAACCTCTTTACTGAGGGGGAAATTTAACAAACGGTGAATTAGAAAATTAAAACTTGCCATTTTATGTTTAGAAAAGGGTAGTGTAAGTCGATGGGAATATATCTAAGAGTCGCGGTTTCTTTCCATATACATCAAACTCAACTTATTTACACTATTTCTAATAACTAATACATCTAAAAATGGTAGCTGTTCATTGTGTTCCACTTCATATGTAAATTTTATGGTAGGGAAACGGTTATTTAATCTTGGCAACAAAATTATCTAAACTAATTGCTTTTGTATCAAATACCGCGAAGATGTAGTCCACATACCTGAACTAAACTCCGCGGAAATACTCGAATTTATCTTTTACTACTGTCTCAAATTTACTCATAAAAAGATTTGCAATGAAAGGTGACAAGGAGTTACCCATTGCCGTTCCCTCATGTTGTTGAAAATATTCACCATTATACTGAAAACAATTTTGATTCATACAAATACTAGTAAGCCGAATGTATTCCTTAATAATTTTATCGTCTAGACCATTTAATTCGAGTAATTCCCTGAGGTAGTCCAAAGTTTGTGGGATTAAAACACTTGGAAACAAATGGACATACATCAAACGAGACCAAAATTTCACCTTCTTGCAATTGGATATTGTGGATATTGTCAATGAACTCACTAGAATTTTTAACTGAAAAACTTGTTTGTGCAATAGGCAAATTTTCGAACTCGTTCGTTAACCATTTTGAGAAATTATAAGTTGGAGATCCTATCGCTGAGACAATTGGTCTTACATATTTTCCTGGTTTATGTATTTTTGGTAAACCATACAATTTAGGTATTACTGGATTTGACAATTGTAATTTTTGTCTCAGTGAAGGAGTAATAAGGTTGTTACATTCTTTTTTAAAGATTTTTTAACTTCCGTTGTCATTTTTGGCAAAGGATTTTTTGACAATTTTTTGTAAGGACCACTATTAATTAAATTGTCGACTATTTCAAAAGAATCATTTTTGTCTAAGATATCAACCTTATTTCCCTGGTCAGCTTTTAAATAAAAACAATCCTTCTCTCGTAATTGTTTGACAATGTTTTTGTCTTTCTTGACATTTTTGGTAACAATTTTATTTTTAACAATGTTGGAACTAATTTGTTTTCTAACTGCTTCTCTGACAAACCCCTGGACGAATAGGGCAGGTGCTGTATTGCACATTCAACACCCGCTGTTGACTTATCCTGCTGTAGTTCGGTGTTTCGTGAAAAATGTCCAGTTTTTTGTTTCTACGCCGAAGGTTCCAGTACCCACTCCAGGATTATAATTATTTAAAAATTTAACTTTTGTTATGGTAAAACTGTGGTTAATTTTATCACATTTATATAATTTTATCAGTATCTATATTCCCCAGATATATTTTCTAATATTTTAAATTTGATATAAAATACTTTTCATCCATTGGGTGAAGGTCGTTTCTAGTGCGGATCCTCTACTATGAGACGTTTGCTTAGCTAATATTGACATTTTAGGCAGTTTGTTCCTGCCCCATATGGGGATTTTCGAATGCAGAGGCAATTATAGAATCGTTGTACTAGTATTTCGGTAAATGCCGCTTTCCTGATGAATTATAAATATAAGCTAATTGATAGTGTGGACTTGCTTATTTTAACTCGAGCCTTAGATAACCCTCACGGGATTTTATAAACAAACAGCTGACTGATTTCGGTCATCGCAAATGTTGTGGATTTGGGGAAAAACTTAGATTAGGCCTATAAAAGTGCAAGAGTGCAGTCGCTAGTCATTGCAGAGTCTGCTAATTGTGTAGTAAATACTACAGATAACCTACAGTTTAATTCAAAATTAGGTGAAATTCAAGATGGTAGATTACAAACTAATATTCCTTGTATGCTTTGCGGTGTACTCTGTATACCAAACAGAGGCATTGTAAGTATATTATACATATATTTAAATGGTTTCATATTCTTTTATTGTGATCTTCTCATATGTTGTCGCTTATGAATTTAGAAATATGTAGTTTTTCAGTAATATTAGTTTTCTAATATGCATTTTCCAACATCTAATTTCGTTTTAATAACGTTTAAATCACCTAATTTTCACATCTTCTGCTAAATTTTGAAGTAACGTTATTCTTATTTTTTTTTTGTAATTCAGAAATACAATATAAGTACTACACTAGAATCTAGATTTGTGACACAAACTCAATTTGTACCGTTGCGTTAACTGAAGATTTTTCTTCCTTTGTTCACTGAATCATTCAGAAGGTTTTACTATTTATTTAGCTGTAAAGTGTTACATTGGTAAAGTTAAATTTGTTACCATATACTTGTGATGGCGTTAATTAGGATACCTATTTGTACTTGTATGTACGTTCTTTTTAGTCCTGAACAGAAACCTCTGAACAACAACCCAACATTTCGAGGGATAAGTGACAGGCTGGACCGTGCTCTAGGTTGGGGTGGATACGACGATCCCAGGCAGAGCAAAATAAGAGGGGCCCTTCATGCTGGATACCACGAGTTACAGTACCGTCGCACAGGAAACCCAAGGGAGCACGAAAGGGCGAAGGATCAGTGGGGTGTAGTTTCTGGTGGTAGAAGGGACAACTTACAAAGATATGACACTACTCATAAACGGAGATAAATTTATGGAGGCGGTTTTTTTTAACGTATAATATTACTTTTTGTAAAGTTACCACTCTAATTATTTATATACTGTTTTAATTGAATAAAAAAAGCTGTGTGATATTAGAACTTGGCTTTGCCTCATTTTCTCGTTACCTCATTTTCCCATTCAGTGTACCTAGAAATTCATGTTAAGAATAAGTGGTTGATAACACAGGCCCACAAAAAAAGTCTTGTAGTTAAAAGTTGAAGTACCATATGGCATGTTTTTTGGTGTGCTAAAAACGAATCCGAGGCCAGAATTCACGCATCACTCTTAGATTTTGACATAACCTCAGAAACACACTTTACAATTACGTTAAAAAGAAAGGCCCACAAAAAAATAAGAAACAAAATCCAGAAAGTGGACCTTACCTATATTATGTATTTAGATGTGCTAAAATAATATCTTACAATAAAAATAAGTTTTAAGGGGTTAGGCCACCATGGGGACCGGAAAACAATGCCTCAATTAGAGAATTTTTTAAGGAAAAAAGTGTACAACGTAAGAAAAAATCCATTTATAGGGTTTAAAGTAGGCATACATTAGAGTAGCGAAAAAAAGTTTTTCCAAGTTGTTTAATAGAAAAGTAAAGCCAGTATGGTCTTTTTCGCATGGCCTCTCGCAGGTCGGGTACAACTGGTACAGGGTGTAGCAGCCAAAATTTTCGTCCTGCTGCCAAAAACAAATTTTCATCACCAATAAAAACGTATTAGTTATGATCCATCGTAGGGATTTGCTCAAATATAAATTTGTTATTTAATTACAAACGTTTGAAAAAAAAAATTCACACTTTTTACCCATGTTTTTTGAAAACATAAATTGTTATAAAAAAAAGTATGTGTTATATGGCAAAAATCCTACGATGGATTACAGAGGAGTACGTCTTGCCAGTATTCGAGTATAAAAAACATTCAAATCGGTTGAAAATTGTAGGAGATACATCCTGTACTGGCTTTAAAAATCGTGTTTCGAGAAAAATGCACAGGAATTTATTGTTTATACTAAACAGCTGTTGCCAAAGCTGTATACATTTTTTTTTGTGGGCCTGTGTAATCATATGTGCAACTCATAAATCAGTGTATATAAACGCGTTTCTGCGCATATGTTCCTCCCGTAAATCTCCACCTGTGGTGAACCGTACGTCCGGATACCGTCGCATTCCACACCGCCTTCCCTACCATAGATAATTTTTTTAGCTGGTATTATTTACTATACCTAAGTCAACATGGGCCAACCCGGTATGTATCTACTCCATGGTAGAAAATTGAAATGTTAAGTGTCTGAAAACAAATATAAACTCATGTCATACTATGTTGCGAGTAATTGATATTTATAATAAATTCCTTTTAACTAAAACATTTTTAATTATTTTACTTCCACATCCACGAAGCATACTAGCGCTGATTTTTTTTTATCGCATTGCTTAAAATAGGCCTAAAATGTTAGGTTTGATATTTTTAAATTTTAAACCGAAATTTTAGGTGCAGTCTGTTGGTGTGCATACCCTTTACTGAAAATACATTTGGAACATAAACTGATAATGTTTTGAGAATTTACAGCATTTAAATGCATGCATATTTAGTGATGACTATATTCTTGATTTTAAAAAAAGTTTTGTTTTGGGGTGGATAAGGGCCCATAGGCGGTACATTTTAAAGTTATTTTCATATTGTACAGGGTATCCCAAAAACACAAAACGTATTAAAGTTTTATTTTTTAAAATAGGACGCCCTATATATTTTAATATTTTTTTTTGCATTCTACGATCAAAATAACAGCGAGTTCCATTAAGGTTTGCCTCACCTAAACCTTAAGGATTTTGAAATAATTTATATTTTGTGAAAATGTAGCAACCAACAATGTTAAAGTTTAAATTTTCACTTATTCCCCCTTTTAAAACCAAATTTAACTTGAATTCTACAAATTGATCAAATTTAGTGTCGCACTTATGAATTGACTAACGTGTACAAGGTATCCAAAAATGATGACTAAATAACTACATGTGTAAAACGGCAATAATTTGTTTATTTTAAATAGAACACCCTGTATTTTATGTCACACCAGTTGTAAAATTTAATTCTCTATCGAATACTATTACACTTTCCTATAGCTAACTGTTTCATGAAAAACGCACATTTTTCAGAATGCAAACTGATTTTAACAAATTTAATATTCATCAAGTCAGCTATGGCATTTTGACAAGTCAGAATTGATTTGTTGTTGTCAGTTATTCATTGATAACAGTGGTTATGTGCAAATCATTCCGTAGTGGTAGTTTACGATTTCTGTTCTTTTTTTTTTGTAAATGAAAGTTTATTCCAAAGAAGAACGAATTGACATGATTTTTTTTCTTGGCGAATACCTACAAAACCTCTCTATTGACATCACGAGTTTACGTTCCGATTACCTTACAAAAATCACCCAAATAAGTTTTCGTAAGAGTGTTGAGTGTATTTAGCCAAACAAATTTAAAAAAGAGTGTTTAGTATCAAAAACTCACTAAAAGAAAACCTGTGACAGAAAACGAGGAAATTAAATTAGCTCTAATTGCCTCTGTATTCGAAAATCTCCATATAGAGCAGGAACAAACTGCCCAAAATATCAATATTAGCTAAGGAAGCGTCTCAAGGATTCTTAAAAAATATAATTTACACGAAGAACTTTCCGAAAATGATGTTGAGAAACGAGTTGAATTTTACTTGTGGGTATTGTTTTTAGGACACCCTGTACAATACTAAAATAACTTAAGTTGTACCGCCTGTGGGGCCTTATCTACCACCAAAATAAAACTTTTTTAAAATCAAGAATATTATCACTAAATATGTATGCATTTAAATGCTGTAAATTCCCAAAACATTATTAGTTTGTGTTCCAAATGTAATTTCAGTGAAAGGTAGGCACACCGACAGACTGCACATAAAATTTCGGTTTAAAATTTTAAAATTTCAAACCTTAACATTTTAGGCCTATTTTAGGCCTAAAATGTATATATATATATTAATACAACAAAATCAAGGATAATATGCTTCATGGATGTGGACGAAATTAAAAGTATTGTAGTTAAAAGAAATTTATTACAAATATTAATTACTGTCAACAAAATATGACATGAGTTTATATTTGTTTTCAGACACTTAACATTTTAATTTTGTACCATCGAATAGATACATAACGGGTTGGCCTATGTTGACTGAGGTATAGTAAATTGTACCAGCTAAAAAAAATCTATATGGTAGGGAAGGCGGTCTGTAATGCCGCGGCATCCGGAGGTACGGTTCAGCACAGTTGGAGTTTTACGGGAGGATCATATGTGCAGAAACGCTTTGTCATATAAAGTTATGATTATGAGCTACACATATGATTATCAACTACTTATTCTTAACATGAATTTGTAGGTAAACTTAATGGGAAAGAAGGTAATGACAAAGTGAGGCAAAACCACATTCTTAATTCTACACAGCCATTTTATTAAAAGATGTCAATATACTCATAATAAACTTATAAATAATTACAATTGTCTAATTAATAATTAGAGTGATAACTTTACAAAGAGTAAAGAGAAACCACCTCCACAAATGTATCTCCGTTTGTGAGTAGCGTCATATCTTTGCAAATTGTCCCTTCTACCACCAGAAACTACACCCCACTGATCCTTCGCCCTTTCGCGCTCCCTTGGGTTTCCTGTGCGACGGTACTGGAACTCGTGGTATGCAGCATGAAGGGCCCCCTTACTTTGCTCTATCTGGGATCGTCGTATCCACCCCAACCTAGTGCACTGTCCAGCCTGTTACGCGCGGGCGTAACGTCCAACAAAACAGCGTGCAGTTTATTTGCAAACAGCGATCCCAAAAAATGTTTTTTCTAAATATCTGGAAATGTATAACGAGGTGGAGAAATGTATATATAGATATTTAGAAAAAAGAAAATCTAAATAAATGATGGAGAACATTCAATTCTCAGCATTTTTGTTATAAACAATTTTTTTTGTTTAACCATTTTTATGGTTCTAAAATTTTTTCCAAAAATTTCAATGCCTTTCGAAAAAAAATTGTAGTATAAAATTTTTCGATTAGAGCCTTCCATTTCGAGATAAAAATGTTCTTTTTAATCGCTACATAAAATTTAATTTGTTCATAACTTCTATAACAATTGTTTTTTTCGAAAAAATTTTAGGCAGAGTTTAGTACCATCAGATACTTTGAAATGCGCCAACTCATTGCAAATTTCTAAATAGTTGAAAATCCGTTTCACAAATTTTTACTCTTATTTCAGTTACAACATACTGTATTTTATCATTTCGTTCGCTTTCATTGTTCATCATCTTTCTATGTATAATTGCATTCCCTATTTTAGGCAACCTATAAATTTTATTGTGTATCGAGTATACTTAACATTATCCTTAACTCTTCGTTATCATATGGTAAGATCGTACGGAAGCATCATAATAAAATGTGCATCGTATGGAAAAACATACTTAATTTACATTATATAAATACATTTTAACTTTTTCAGTTAGAATTAGTCTTTAGTCTGGTTAGTTTTTGATAAAAAAATAAACATCGCTCATAAATAACTGCAAAATAACAAGTTGCAAACTTGTCAGATGAAAAAGTTGTTAAAAATATCGAAAATTAAAAAATTAACATCGACGCCTCCCCCATTTTTCATAAAATTTACTCTCGGCGCCTCCGTCATTAAAAAAGAAATCGCTACAATTCCAGTCCAGAAAATAATTATTACACTTAAGACAATTATTAGATACACTACAAGAAATATTTCGAAAACTTTTAAATGAGACGTCACGAAGTATTCATTTTTCAAATCCACGCAAAAAAATATTGTAAAAAAGTAAAAAATACACAAGGTGTTCTACGTCATAAAATTGGCATATGGCTTGTTTTGTGACTTTTTTTATTGTTCATTTTGATAACAAAATCCCATTTTCTCCTGAGAGAAAATTGGACTACAAGTATTTATTTATACTAAACTGGAAACTGAATACGCTTTTAAATGCTTTAAATTTTATAAACGTTATTAGTAGATTCTCTGATTTCTGTGTACGAGGTCATCTCACATATAAAGTGAAATTTGGCTATTGCAGCCATATAAACAGAAACTAGTTAATGAAAACTTAATATAATAATTTCCCTTTAAATACTGCCTTCTATTATTTTTTTTTCGGTTTGAGGATGTTTCTGATACAAACATACTTTTTTTATATAAAAAGGATTGTAAAACATCATGAAAATTACTTCCTCTTCACAAATTTTGGATTGAAAACCAAATACGGCATAAAAAATATATGATGAATGGATTTTGGGGGCAGCTCCGCTATATAGCTCCGATATCCGCTATATCGGAAGTCGGGAGTGATTTTAAATGAATAGAACATATCTGAACATCCCCTGATACACATTTTCAGCTCCTTGTTTTTTGTTGTTAACCCAAAACGTCAAAGGCATCCTGTCAGCAGGTACCAAACATATATACGAGGTGTGACTATTAAATAACCGAACTGATGCTGCTACCAGCGCGCTGCGAGCGTGTCGCGACAAGTTTGAACAGAACTGTGTCTGGTGATACTTTCCCTACACTGAGCTCGCTAGACAAGCCAGTGGGTCGCTCAGTTTGACTGTAGCAGTCGTTTGAATTAGTCTACGCATCAGTGACGCGTCGAAAGAATGTTAAGTGTGCAGATAGAGCAACGGGTTAATCTCAAGTTTCTTGTTAAACTGGGGAAACCTTTTACAGAAGCTTATGCATTGTTAAAAGAAATATACAGCAATGAATGTTTATCCCGCACACAAGTTTTTGAATGGTTTAAACGGTTTAAAGAGGGACGTGAAACGTCCAAAGACGATCTGCGCCCCGGACGGCCCTCAAAGTCAAAAACGGACGAAAAAACTGGTAAATTAATCCACGAAGATCGTTGTCTAAGCATCCGAGGGCTTGCTGAAATTACAGGAATCGACAAAGAATGTGTTGGCCAGATTTTGTATGAATCATTCAACAGCGAAGTTTGAAAAATGTAAAACTCCACTGCAAGCAAAAGAAGTAAAGAATGAACATTGGCGCTGACATTCTAAACAACACTGACACTGATCCAGGCTTGTTAGATAAGGTGATTACTTGTGATGACAATATTCGGAAGTGTGGAAGCGGTTAAAGCAAAAGCGACGGAGGTTCTGAACCAGCTGACAGAAGCGGACTTTCAGCACTGCTTCCAACAATGGCAAGGGCGTAGCCAGTAGTTATCTTTGGGGGGGGGGGGCGCTCAGTGCAGATAAAACAAAAAAGCCAAAAAAAAAATTGTCACTACAGGCAACGGCAACCGCATTCCCCGAGTATTTTCTTTTTTACTTGACCCTTGGGGAGGGGGGCGATCGCCCCCATCGCCCACCCCCCTAGCTACGCCCTTGAACAATGGAAAAGTCGTATGGAGCGGTGTAGAGGTCGCCAAGGGGAATACATCGAATGCGAAAAATTTGCTACTGTAATTGGTAACGAATAAAAAAGTGTTATGACAGCAGTTCGGTTATTTAATAGCCACACCTCGTATGTATTGGTAGTCGATTGTTTTACGCGTGTGTTGAATTATTGAGTATATTGAATATTATTTTATGTCCGTAGTTCTAAAATTAATTTCATATCGTTATAAACTACGAGATAAAAAATCTTTATTTTTAATTTGTACTAGTATTTCGGTAAATTCCGCTTCCCTGATAATTTTTTTAAAAAATGTACTTGTTAGTTTAAACTTGCATATTTTAACGTGAACTTTGGATAACCCTCACGAGATTTTTTAAATAAACAGCTGGTTCATTTCGGTCATCGTAAACGCGGCAATTGTTGTGGATTTGGGGAATAACTTCGATTAGGCCTACAAAAGTGCAAGAGAATGCAGTCGCTAGTCATTGCAGTGTGTGTTAATTGTGTAGTGAACATTACAGATAACCTACAGTTTAGTTCTAAATTGGGTAAAATTCAAGATGGTTGACTACAAATTAATATTCCTTGTATGCTTTGTGGTGTACTCTGTATACCAAACAGATGCATTGTAAGTATATTATATTTTACATATATTTAAATCGTTTCATATTCGTTTGATTTGACGTCTTCTATCATCATATTTTGTAGCTCATAATGTAGAAATAGTTTTTATTTGTGCTTTTAAAAACATTGGCAATTCATGTTTCAGTCATATTTTTATGTATTATTAGTAGGTATTAGTTTTCCAATACACATTTTCTGTTTGGTTTTAATAAAGCCATCTGGTTTTCACATCTTTTTCTAAATTTTGAAATAACGTACTTATTTTATTAACTTATAAATGCAATATAAGTATTGCATTGGAATCTATATTTTTGATACAAACAACTGTAAAATTTGTAACTGCATCGAAAATGATTCATATTTGCTCTGTTGCGTTGACAGAAGATTTTTCTACCTTTGTGCTCATGAATAATTCAGGTTTTTTATCTTTCATTCAGTCTTAAAGTGTTATAGTCCTTATTTCATGTAGTTACGCCAGTACTGCCAACTATGTATAAAAAAATTAAAATTTTTCGTTGGTTAAATACAACATTGGTAAACTTAAATGTTTTTTTTATATATATGGGGCATTTCACGCTAACTAAGTGAGGTCAAAAAAATGTCTGTTTGAAACATATCACAATCGGTAGTACTTGCTAAAAAAACTAACTTCCCTAAAATTTTAGATTTTTTGAGCCACAAGGCGAGGAATGGTGAGGGTGAAAAAAATACAAATTTTCGTTTCGACTGAAATTTCAATCTTTCTCAATTAAAAAATGAAAAAAATTAAAAAAGAAAGTTGCAATGGTTTTCGATGTTTTTTTTTGTGTAGAATACGATAAAAATATTTTCAAAATTATTGGGGGTAGTTTTCACACTTATTTTGAGGATTGAAAGTTTAAAATCGAAATGTCGAAAAGTATGACGATTTTTTTTTTTAATTTCTTTCTTTTTTTTTATACTTTCGAATTTTATTAAAAAACCCCAAAGGTGAAAAAACGTGGTTTTGCGTATTTTCTCATCCTGTGAGATAGTAAATGGCAAGTGAATAATATATTCCAAGGTTTTTGGGGTCGCTGATTACGAATCTAACGTAGAAAATTTCCCGTAGAATACGATGGTATATTTTAAATTTCAAAATTTAGCCATTTTTTAAAAGTTGACTACCATACTGGATCCGCCATTTTGTTTTTTGAAAATATTATTCACTTGCCATTTACTATGTCACAGGATGAGAAAATACGCTAACCACGTTTTTTCACCTTTGGGCCGTTTTTTGGGCCAGTTCCTGGTCGATGCCCATTATGAAGTAAAAATTAATCGAAAGTACAAAAAAAAGAAAGAATTTAAAAAAAATTAAAAAAACCGTGTCATACTTTTCGAAATTTCGATTTTAAACTTTCAATCCTCAAAATAAGGGTGAAAACTACCCTCAATAATTTTGAAAACATTTTTATCGTATTCTACGCAAAAAAAAAACACATCGAAAACCATTTCTACCTTCTTTTTAAGTTTTTTTCATTTTCTTACCGAGAAAGATTGAAATTTTAGTCGAAACGAAAATTTGTATTTTCTCACCCTCACCATCCCTCTCCTTGTGGCTCAGAAAATCTAAAATTTTAGGGAAGTTAGTTTTTTTAGCAAGTACTATCGATTGTGATATGTTTCAAACATAATTTTTTTTTGACCTCACTTAGTTGCCGTGAAATGCCCCATATGTACTTGTAATATCATTAATTCACACTTATTTAGACTTGGTATGTACTTTGTTTTTAGTCCTGAACAGAAACCTCTGAACAACAACCCAACATTTCGAGGGATAAGTGACAGACTGGACAGTGCGCTAGGTTGGGGTGGATATGACGATCCCAGACAGAGCAAAATAAGAGGGGCCCTTCATGCTGGATACCACGAGTTCCAGTACCGTCGTACAGGAAACCCAAGGGAGCACGAAAGGGCGAAGGATCAGTGGGGCGTAGTTTCTGGTGGTAGAAGGGACAATTTGCAAAGATATGACGCTACTCACAAACGGAGATAAATTTGCGGATGCGGTTTCTCTTCGTTTAATATTACTTCTTGTAAAGTTACTACTCTAATTATTAATTAGACTATTGTAATTATTTATAAGTTTATTCTGAGTATATTGACATATTTTAATAAAATGGCTGTGTAGAATTAAGAATATTGTTTTGCTTCACTTTGTTATTACCTTATTTTCCATTCAGTGTACCTATTTACAAACATATGCAAAAAATAAGTGCCTGATACACATACATTATACTGGCGGCTGGTTGAATTTGAGATTCTCGTAATTTCGTAACGAGGCATGGGTCTCACATTATAGTGTAGGGGGAAATATTAGACCTAAGTAGAAGGCTGTAATAACAAAAAAACGAAGAAATTTCCTCACCAGATTATTTTGGAAACGACGTGTAAAATATTTGCGTTTTTTTTTTAGAATAAGAAATTAAATATAAAATCTTTTTTATACTTTTGATTTTTCAGATAAGAATAAGTAATGTTACGAATTTCTCCTTAAATGATTCACTCTTTTAATTCCAAACACGTTTATTACACTTTACAACTCGTTAGTCTTAACAGTATAACATCCAAAACATAACTAACTAGTGTATAAACTAAATAAACTAAATATGTAAACTATAAAACTTGATAAATGTCAGCTGTCACAAATGTCACAGTAACGTAAGTAAAAAATAAGTAAAAAAACAAGTAAGAAAAAAATTTCTTACATTCACTTGAAAATTAAAAAAAAATCGCAAATATTTTGCAAGCCGTTTCCAAGAAAATCTGGTGAAGCAGACGTTTTTTGAATATTTTTTTTCGCATGTTTCGTTTGACTTTTTTTTTGCTATTATAGCCTTTGCCTTAGGTATATTAATCACCCCCTAAAATATGACGTGGGTCCCATGTTTCGTTATGAAAATGCAAGAATTTCAAATTTCACTAGCCGCCACTGTATACATATAACTCATGTTTCTTAATCTTTGTAATACAGCATCTTTTTTACTTTTCTACCGTTATAATCATTTTGTTAGCTCTACATTTTTTGCTTACAAATTTAATAGTTTTATGAATATTTCATAAAGGTAGTCAGAAATTTATTTTAAATTTTGACCTACTTTTACAATTAACAATGTTAAGCGTCCGAGAATAAATACACATATGGCTATTAAGTCAAAAATGGTTATATGGCCAATAAAGATTATATTGGGCATGATAGTCATGTGATTATATTATACGGTGTGTGTAAAACCAACATCGGCCAGTTATGAAAAAGGCCAAACAGAAGTAAAACGACAGATAAGAAGAAACCGCATACGCATCGAGGGTAGTGAGGGAACAAGACCGGCCTTCTCACCACCTGTGCTTGTTGTTAGAACAAGAAGTATAGAATTTGTCCTTTTTCACAACCGGTGTCCCCTGCTGTGTAGGAACCACATTACTACGTCTTCATTTATTAATTATTTTGTCATTAATGTTTTAACACACTGTTTCACAATGTTTATAACTTTCAAAGAAAAAACCTCTACATTTAATTAGGCTTCTAAAAACTTTTGGTCTTTCTGACATTTGATCTTTCATGTCCATATGCAGATGCAGTATGGCCTTTATGGCCCTGTAAATATATTTTTTGTTATAAATAACATATTTACGAGATTTAGTATTAGTTTCTAGGACCAATATTATCTGACCTTTTTGAGTTTATATCTATATAATCGTTATGACCTTTATGACTTTTCTGTCTATAGGACCTTTATGATCTGTATGACGTTTGTTAGCTTTATGACCTGTATAACATTCATGACCATCATACTTATTGTAATCTTTGTCCGCCATATATCTATTATGACCCATATGACCTTTATATCTTTTATGACTGTTGTGGTTTATACATATAACCTTTATGACCTACATATCATGTACAGGAAATGGATATGGAAGTAAACATGGGAGTCTAAATAATGTTCTATTTGAATTCTTCTACCTCAAGAAAAGCTGGGTATTAGACTGATTTTTATGTACGGGCTTACCTCACATATAAATTGGCATTGTATTGTTACGTCCATATAGACTGCAGCAAATTAACCAAAATTTAATAGAAGCCAGGCATATAAAGTAAATACCTCTATATGTTTTAGTTAATTTTTTTATGTTTATACAGTCGCAATAACACAATTTTAGTTTATATGTGAGCTCTCAGTAAAATTATGAATTTTTTAAGCAAAAATGTGGAACTAACAAAATAATTATACCGGTAGAATAACAAAGAAAGATACTGTATTATAAAAATTGAGAAACATGAATTAAGTGTATATGTTATACAGTGGCGGCTAGTGGAATTTGAAATTCTCGTAGTTTCGTAATGATGTATAGAAATCATATAATATTTTTGGGAGTAATTACTAGGCCTAAGTAGAAGGCTATAATAACAAAAAAAAACTCAAAAGAAACTTGCAAATAAAAATATTCAAGAAACGTCTGCCTCACCAGGTGTTCTTGGAAACGACTTTTCAACGAATTCGAATTTTCAACTTTTACAGATCTCGAAATTTCTAAATCGCAAGTATAGAAAGATTTTGCATTTACTTGGTGATTCTGAAAAAAGTTTGCAAATATTTTGCACGCCGTTTCCAAAATAATCTGGTGAGGCAAACGTTTTTTTTTGCAAGTTTCGTTTGAAGTTTTTTGCTATGACAGCCACCCTTGCTAATTTGCTATTACAGCACCTTTGCTATTACTCACCCCCTACAATATGATGGGTTAGTACGAGAATTTTGAAGTATAAATTGTTCTGCTAAATATTCTTCGTAGAAAAGTGATTTTCCCTGTTTTTCACAAGGGCATAGCCAGTATTTATCTTTGGGGGGTGGCGATCGCTGCAGATAAAACAAAAAAGCCAAAAAAAGGTCACTAGAGGCAACGGCAACCGCATTCCCCCGAGTATTTAGTAAGTACAGTGAGTCCAAAGTATGACCAGTAAGTAGTAAGTACGCTTTCAAAGATTAAAATTAACTTGAAAAGTCCTAATGATAGAAAATAGGAAGAACTAAGATTTTTTGAGGGTAAATGCGTCTTAAGCAACGAAACACACAAGCAGCGCTGGATTAACCAGTATGCTAAGTAGGCTGCAACCTACGGCGCCTCAGCAGAAGGGGGCGCCAGTCGAGTGGAAATTAAAAATTCTGTTCCAGAAACATTATTCCCATCTATTTCCAGTGTTTAAAAGAAAATGAATGATTTTAAGAAAATGAAAAATATATGCATTACGTAGATATTGTGTTCCATTCTTTAAATTGTTTTATATGTCAATAATTTTACAGCGGCCAAAATCACCTAAATAAACTAATAAACAACGACTCTGAAAAAAATAGGGAATAACGTTCAAAAACCCCTAAAATAAATTTATTATACATATTCTTTCACTTTTGTCTACTTTTTAAAGATATATTCTTCACCCTGCACACCCTGTACATGCACCGATACCGGTAATAGACAAAATAAGCCGCCCAAGCCAGCATATACCTGTAGACCAAACAATTAAGCCGACAGTCTTTTGTCGCCGGCCGCCCTTACAATTTGTATTAAATTTGTTATTAATTTATCAGTCATCAATAAATTGTTTGTATTCCTATTTCTTCTATGTTATTTGATTGAAATTTGTGATTTTTATTCTTTTTTATCGACGGCCCGAACGGTAATGAAAAGAAAAAAAGAAAATTGCTTAAAAAAAAGGCGCCAAAATAAATTAGCCTAGTGCGAAAATTTTCCCTAATCCGCCGCTGCACACAAGTTTGAAACTCACTGAACAAGGATTAGAAAAATTAAAAATAATTAATTTAAAAGAAGTACACAAACATTGGGTCCTAAAATTATTTGTACCCTACGTATTTATGAATAGAAATAAAAGTTAAAAATAGAATTTAGTATTTAGTAAGCATGGCATTTAAATGCATTGGCATAACATCTACTAAGTTTTGAGTGACGACAGGGGATATTTTTCCAAATCTCCGAGATTGTTTCCTTTACCATGTATTTACTTGAAATGTAAAATTTTCGTGGCCGTGATTCCATTTCAGACCACAAAATGTTCAATTAAGTTAACGTGGAAGCTTTGAGGTGGTGGCATTCGGAGCTACTGTGAACTGTTGAACAGCCATGTGTTCAATAACTGGGTGGATGTTTTGGATCTGTGCCAGGTTTGAAAATAATAGTTTTCTAATAGCTCTAATTTTGGTGGCACTTGATGCGAGATTTTTATGTAGAATGTTTAAATGCAAATCGTTTTTTTTTTTTTCGGTTCCGACGACAGACGTTTTGTGTGGCGAACGAAAAATACTAAACCGCAAAATAAGGAATTTTTATATAGTGGTAATGACTTGGTCTTGTATGGCAAGGGGTGGTGTCAGAAGCCTGGTCTCATTGATAAATTGATGGACAAGATTCTACATAAAAATCTCGCCACAAGCGCCACAAAATTAAAGCTAATTGTTGCACGTGGTGGACTTACAAAATATTAAATTGTACTTTTAACTTTTATTTCTATTAATAAATATGTAGGGTACGAATAATTTTCTGATACAACTTTTGTACTTCTTTCAGTAAAATATTTTTTTTTATTTTTCTAATCTTTGTTCAGTGACTACCAAACTTGTACATTCTATGGCTTAAGACACCCTCAAAAAAAATGTTCAAAAAAGTTTCATTCGGAAAAATAGCCAATGACAATAAGTGACGGTCATTATCGGTTATTAATCATCATTATTTATTATAATAAATGATTGGTCATTTAACAACATTAATATACATTAATAAACACACTAATTATATATTAAAACCAATAAGCACTTCTCTCAAGATTTTATTTACAAAATTAGTCCCATAATAAATATTATTACTTAACCCTTCAGGACGGCGACCCCACAGATTGCACCTGCGGGTATTTTTTAACGGGCGAGTGTCTTTGATTTAAAATTTTTTCTAAGAAAAAAAAAAATTTATTTCAATTTATTTTTGAAAAAAGTTTATTTTAAAGTAAAAAGTAATAAGTAATAGTAATAAAAATATAAAAAAAATACACCACTAAAAAGTTTTTCCAAAACTACTACAAACTAACGATTACTAAAAAAAAAAACCAGCCAATACACCACTCCGCATTTGCCACTTCGTATATATGTAGAAGCGCTTCCAAAAAATGAGTTACTGACACTCGACCCTCTATATCTATGTGTCTTTCGTTCTGTCACTACAAAAAAGAGTTACATTGTGAACCGTTATTTTTTTTGTACACTCTACAGCGTCCCTAAAGGGTTAACCATAATTATCATTTTCTTGTTGATTTTTCTTTTCGTTTTTTTATATGCTTCTTAACTTTAGATTTTCGTTTTTCGGCTTTGGCTTCCTTTACCAACTTTTTTTCTAGCTTTCTTTTCATCTGATGTTTCATGCCTAGGTCTAGAAGAATCTTTAAATTTACTTTCTTCATCTTCATCAGAAGATGTTCCATCGTCATTACTGTCGCTACTCTCTTCTGGCGTTTCTCCTTGCCTGCAATCGTCAAGTATCTGGGGTTGCTGAGTGGTACCACTTAAATCAGATTTGAGGCCTATAAGAGTTTTATACACAAGATCATTTGCAATTCCGGCTTTTGCTTGATTAATGTCTCTTTCAAAGTCTATAACCTCTGTTAATCTTTTTGGGATATAAGCCTGCTTAAAGACCTCCTCGTCAATCTATAACACAAAATATTTCAATGTTCACATCAGTTGGTCTTAACTGGTTAATTACTGGTACATGTCAATTAAATGTTTTTTATTCTTATTGCATTTTTTAAATTTATTCATGTCATTAAGCAAGGTATAAGAGTGCTAATTACTTCTAGTTACACATAGCCTTAGCGCCACCTAAGGCTATGTGTAATCAATGTGCTAAATCATAAAGAACAAATATTTTCTAATAAAATGACGTTAATACAACAAAGATTACTAGAATGCATGTTTTTTTCGTGATGTATTTTAAAAAATAAAAAATGTATACATTTATCTAAATGAGTCAATTATCTACTTCAACCATTTATCTCAGCCTAAGAAACTAATGACACAGGTAAGGAAAGACAATAGAGAGAATAAAATTTTCTATACAATAATGCCCTGACTTACACAAATTTGGAGTTACCAAATTTACTTGGCCCTTGCGTCACGTGGCACCTCATGCATTTCCATGCTTGCTGTGAACAATGGACTGTTTCAAGTTTACTGCAAGCTTGTATGCACGCCACGAACATTTTGAGTTAGTCACGAGATTATACGAATGTGTTTCACACATACCCACCGCATAGGAGTCCAGTAAGACGATTATTTTAAACATCGTATTTTACTCCCAACTTACGTTATGATTCTCTATATACCATATATTATGTAAGTTCGGGGTATTACTGTAGTTAACATTAAAGTACCAATACCTGTTCTGGTGTGAATTTACCTGTTCAGATGGTGTGACCTCGCTTTTTTCAGCTGCCTTCTCTGCTAACATATCCAGACATTGATCCATATTTCCTTCATTTATAGTAGGATCAGTGATAAAATCAAATAGCTGCTTAATACCCATTGTGGCTACATCTTTCTTTTTAAAATATTCAGTAATATTAGTACAATCTTTTCTTAAAAATTCCAAAGCATGTGGATGATCATGTTCCACTGATTGTGAAACATCAATAATGTATATTTTATTATTGTGATATAACATATTAAATTCGGAGAGATCGGCATGAACTAACTTACAATTGTTGTAAATCTTCCACATCATAATGACAACTTCTCTATAAATTTCCCTAGCTTTCGATTCACTTAATTCTACATCTTTAAGTTTTGGTGCTGGCCAACCATCTTTACCGATAAAAGTCATAACAAGGACATGTGAGCGGAGTATAATTGGTTCTGGCACATTCAAACCGTTAGAGAACATCCGTACTAAGTTACGCATTTCTTTTTCTGCCCAAGTTCGAACCATTTTTCTGGGATTATGTCTGCAATATCCATATCTAAATCTATACTCTCCAGTAACATACTTGTCTCTATCTTTGAAGATTAAAATAGAAGTTTTATAAATCTTAATTGCATAGTCTTGGCCTGTTTTCGAAGAAGCTTGGTAAACATTTGCTTCTTTACCTGTGGATATACAGCCATTTATTTCTGAGATAATATTCCTATTTAATAACTTAAATAAGATCATTCTCGTTTCGGATCCATTACCTGTTCTGCCGTTGCTCGATCTTTCTTATCTTTTGTTCGAATTCTGTCATTTTGTAAACGCTTTTCATTTTCCATAAGTAAGTTTGTTGTATGCTGAGGGAGAGAATTTACTTCATACATATCCACGTTTATTTTATTGCTGTATTTTTTAAAAAGATTATCGTTCGGTTGATAACTATTGACTCTATTTGAAGCTTGCTGTTGATTCGAGTGCTGAGTGTGATTATTTTCATAATTCTCATAATGTTCATAATTATCATCGTAATCGGAATCTTCACTGTATTCATCCTCATTGCTTGCTAGATTTAATTCTTTAAGTCTAGAAATTTCCTCAGCATCACAAAACAGTTCCTCTTCTGTGACTCTTTCATTGGCTACTCGACGTGCCATGTTTAATGATATAAGATTGTGTCAATAAAATATACTTTTATCACTGTATTCAAAATTCCAAAATTCAATTCTCAAACTCTAACACGTTATAACAATATGTGAGGTTAGGTAGGAAACGGCAATTGTCAAATTAAATGTCACCTAAAACCACAAGTTACCAACTAAAATACCAACTTAAACGCAAATAACTTACTACTTCAAATAAATACACTCGTCTCCAAAATTTGGCCCTCCAAAATTCGTTTACCTCCACAATTTGGCGAAAAATCCCTCCGCAATTCGGCGTTTTTCTATCCCCACTATTACCACGAGCTCTTTGCTCCTGTGCGGCGCGCTATTTGAAATCCTTGCAACATTAGTTTATTGAATAGGAAGCAGAATTATATTTAAAAACGCGATATTCCTTTATATTATGGGATCCTTTATGTGTATTTATAGAACCCTTACAATTTTTGGCTCCATTACTAAAAATTTGGTCCGCGCACTCCTACGTACATTTTTCACGCCGGCAAAACAACAAATAAGTACAGCTCACTTGACAGTAAGCACCAATGCCGTGACTTTTCATTGGCTGTGGTGGGGTACCCCTCTTGAAGCCAAATTCTGGAGGCATTCTGTTCCCGAGCTACGCCGAATTTTGGAGACTCCAGTGTAAATGAATTTGGATCTCTCCGCACTCAATTTTCGATTGGTCTAAAGAAATACATATAGGTGAAGGTCGCTTTACAATTCGCAATTTTTATTGCACGCATGTGTATTTATGTTTGTTCTTGCGTAGCATATGGTTTTCTGCGTAGCATATGGTTTTCTTACGATTTTTTTTCTTTACGATTACGTTGAATATTGAGGTTATAGCTTAGAAAACCATGCGTTTTCTATGCTATAACCTCAACATTCAACGTGCGGTGCCGTATGTATCATGTTTTGTGGTTTGTATTGTGTTTATGTGTTTTGTTATACCCAAGTCTTGGTTATACCTAATGGTGAACTGCTGACATAACCTTAAGCGAAAACTTATTCCTATTTTTATTATTAAAAACATCTGCAAAAACCCACCATTAAATTTCTGTAGTTTGTGCTTTTATGAATTTTCCCACACTGAAATTGAGTTAATCATGTCTATTTTGTTTGTTTAAAATAGTTAAACCTTTTTGTAGCAAGTGAGTTATCAGTATATTTTTGGTAACTAGAGATGTTACAGTGGAACTGGACCTATTCCTTTGGAATAGGTATCACCTGCCTATTCCGCGTACCTACCTATTACTAACTATTGGATGTACCTATTCCGATTTCTTAGAACCCAGTTTTCTTAGAACTGGTTTTGTGTTGGTACTTAAAATGGGCTTATACAGGGTGATTCATTAAGAATGGGCAATCTCTTAACTGGAGATACTACGTGTCATGCTCAATATGTCTTATAACTAAAGCCGGCAGATCCGGGCAGCGGGCCATCTCAACGGGCCATATCTCAACGTAAATAACAGGGTAAGTTTAACACATCTCTTTCTAAATTGCAACAGTTTATTGTTTTCATGAATTTTGTTTTTGCACATACAAGTAGTAAGTAGTATGACGCGTATGGTTGTGGCCCACCGCTCGGATCTGCCGGCTTTACTTATAACAATGTCGCAGATTTAAGAGATATAGGGTGTGCAAAGTTTTAATTTAGTTTTCATTTTTTCTCTACAATTTCCAATAAATAAAGATATTGACACAAAATTCGAGATTCGGGAGTTTTCTTTTTTTATTTATATTCGTTCATTATTTTGATATCACGAATGGAGGCAGACACCTAAAGCTATACAAGAACTTGTATGTAACTAGATTTAGCACTCTTTTACCTTGCTTAGTGAAATAAATCTATAAAAAAAATCAATAAGAGTAAAAACATCGAATTGATTTGTACAATTATTGTCCACATCACCAACTGATGTGATTAAAACAATTCATGTTACAGATTGACGAGGAGGTCTTTAAGCAGGCTTATATCCCAAAAAGATTGACAGAAGTTATAGACTTTGAAAGAGACATTAATCAAGCAAAAGCCGGAATTCCAAATGATCTTGTGTATAAAACTCTTATAGGCCTCAAATCTGATTTAAGTGTACCACTCAGCAACCCCAGATACTTGACGATTGCAGGCAAGGAGAAACGCCAGAAGGGAGTAGCGACAGTACCTAATGACGATGGAACATCTTCTGATGAAGATGAAGAAAGTAAATTTAAAGATTCTTCTAGACCTAGACATGAAACAGCAGATGAAAAGAAAGCTACAAAAAAGTTGGTAAAGGAAGCCAAATCCGAAAAACGAAAATCGAAAGTTAAGAAGCATATAAAAAAACAAAAAGAAAAATCAACAAAAAAAACAATAATATGTATTATGGGACTAGTTTTGTAAATAAAATCTTGAGAAAAGGGCTTATTGGTTTTAATATCTAATTAGTATATGGATATGTATATTAATGTTGTTAAATGATCAGTCATTATTATAGATGACTAATAATGACTAGGGTCCGGAAATATTTCCGGACCATAACGCAGGGTCGACACTATAGAATTCTATGATAATTAAAGTATGAACCATATTTTTAAGCGCCTTGTAAATTATATACGCGTGAATTTCTTGCCCGTGCATACGTACGCCACTGCCCGTGCCTAGTCGCTCGCTGGGACTGTGTGCGGAGTAGTACGCCGGTCCCATGCAGGAGCTCTGGATAGTTGAACGCAGTTTTGTTATGACACACTTTCCGGACGGAAACTTCTTGAACTATTTTCAAATGACTGTTTGTTTTAGGCATTCTACGTTTAATTTTTCAACAAGATCTGAACTGAAATAAAAATTGAAAATGATGTTTTAAGGTTAAACTTAACTCAAAACGCGCAATAATTTGAAAAAGTGGCAGCAAATTAAAAATTTTAAAAGTTACTAAATGAGATAAACGACTAAGTGACCTAGATCACTAACGTGACTCGCAACCATAATGCATATACTAGAGACAGAACCAGATGATAATTTGTGCAAATATAAACTGATTTTGGTCCCTATTTTGTCAGATGGACTCAGTAAATATGCGATGAAACGACAATTTGTGTACAGCGTTCGCATCCGTATTATGTGTCACACGTCTGTGATGGCATCACGGAAAGAACGCGACATCCTCCCAATAGCAGAGGAACATTCTAGGGCAGTATGTGGTGATACTGGTGAGTTGCACAATGCAACATTTGGTTTTGTCCCTAGTATATACATATGTATATTTGATACATAATTCAAAAATGTTTTAAAATGCAAAAGAGTAAGGATCTATCTATGTATAACGAAGGAACATTTCCACTGACTTCAAATCAAAAGCTAGATGTCTATTTATAGTTGATGTGCCTAGCAGTCATATGTACATGTTTTAGAAACTGGGGTTTTAAGTTTAAATACATTTTAACAGATAATTTAATCATCTTCAACTGGACTTACACTGTACCAGTGGCATGCCAATCTGAGGGGTGTTGTCGGGATAACCACCTCTTCCCCCGGCTTTGCTAAAATAAAAAAGTAGTATTGTTTGTTCAACCTCTAGACAAAATTTCAGGACATGCCACTGCAATGTGCACTCAAATCTGTGCCCATATTTTAGTTTTTAATTTCATACTAATTGATATACTTTTATTTAGTTTGACTCCGTCTATAAACCAAAAGTTTTACAAAACTGGGAAGTACCGAAATTAGACAGCCAGAGACCACATAAAAGAAGTGGAAAATCCAGATTTATAGTAAACAGTCGAGGACATCTATTACCTGAAGTTAAAAAGGTCTCATGCTGACCCTTGGGGTGGATTTGTTAGCACATGGAAACTGCCTAAAAAGATCGACAGAAAAATCGGTAAATACTTATTGTAAGCAATGTGAAAAACGAAATACAATTAATTAATTTTCAGCAAACCAACTGAATGGGTTAGAGAAATGTAAAAGTAGTGTAAAAGAAACATTACGCAAAGCAGTACATTACCAGAAACTGACAAGACTGGCAAGACAAGACAAAGTAACACATTGGAGAAGGTATTTTAATAAAATACGTACATAAGTTATCTTTTAGTCAAATATTGAGTTTTGTTTTTGGAAAAATAGAAAATAATAGTTAATAACAAACCGTAGCTATCAAATAATTTTCAATTATATTAATAGCTTCAATTAGTAAACATATAGTTTATCATTTACTATTGTATATTTTACACCCTGTATATCTTTGTGATATGTTTAGATGCAATTTTTATACTCTAAATTAGTCTAGAACATAGAGAAATTGGTTTCTTTATGGTCTACAAATAACCGAAAAGCCTCACACGGTATGCTTGGAGAGTCAATCAAATTATGTTTGATTATGTGGATTAAAACTGCAGAGCAGTCCGATGCGTTGATTTTAATTTTAAAGTTGCATTATAATGTACAAAACTATATTTATTGTAGGATTCAAACAAAGAAAATATTGACGGGAATAACAGAAAATCTGTACCATATGTACCAGGCGACCTGACAGAAGAACAACATCGCTTTCCAAGTCATGATGAATTAGCAGCCGACCGTTTTTCAGACAAGCAAAAGGAGACATCAAAGGTTTTCCTAAAACAAGAGATGACTTTTCAAAACCACCAGACCCAGAAAAGGATCTTTCAAAAGAAGTAGATGAATTCTATAAAGTACATACAGATATGGTAAATTCAGAGCCTCCTGAAAAGCCTGAAACAGGATCAAAAAAGAGAGACTTCTATCTCCAATCTTGGCTGCTATATCTAATTTTAATCTAGCAAAAAGGTTACACAAGGAAAACCTAGAACATAACCCGTTACCGGACACAGTAACAAATTCTTTGTTTCGTAAGATGCAGATGGAAAAACTGGATATAGAACCTGGGTTGGCTTTAGATGATAAACAGTTTGCTACAGGTACATTGTACACAAATAAATAATGATGTACATATATAAATGTATGTATACACGGTTAGTAAAAAGTATGGAACCACCTGGGTATCTTTGCGGTGGTTTATTCTTTTTGGATAAAAGTGGACAGTGGCGGTTGGTCAGTTATACACAGTTGGTACAGATATTTCAGTTAGCCATATCTTGAAAACGACGCATGGCCATTTTAATTTTGGGAAATAAAATGTTCATCTAAAATTAAAATGGCCATAACTTTTTGAAAAAAAAAAATATGTTTATGTAACAAATCGAAAAACCTCTCCTTAGATTTGTAAGGAGAGGTTATGAAAAAAAATATACTGCAAATATTCCACAGAGCGTTACTGAGATCCCAGGGTATCCTGCAGTTTTTTTGAAAATTTTTTCGCAAACTTTGCTGACGGTTTTTTCACTATAAATCCCTTTCTGTAAGACATGTATAGTCATCACCTAAAAGTGAAGTGGGTCCCATGCGTAGTTTTCAAGATATGCACAACTGAAATATCACCAACCACCACTGAAAGTGGACATCCGTATGTAAAAAAATCCAAGGATTCCAGAAACTATTATAGTTTTACTACATCACTTCTGGTTCATCCAGAAGTGACACGCAACCTTATTTTTCTAAATAGAACACCCTGGAATTTTTACACTTCCAATATCCTTGTAAAATTCTGGATACAATAGACCCTCATATTGATAGCTTCGTATAGAGTTGACGCGATATAAATCAATTTTCATTAATCTCTGGGTAGACACTTATGAACACAAAGCCATTTTGACAAAGTTTTCCAAAAGTCACAGACAAAAAAGGCGAATAATGTGTTATATTATATAATGTGTTAAGACGTATTTCTATTCTTAATCGAATTTATAACCGTATTTACTTTTCAAGACTGTCACATCATATGACAGCCATTGTTGATTTTACAAATTGTGACAGTCGCTTGTCAAAGTTTGACATAGCCGAAAAGCTTAGACATGACCGCTATTTCCATCTCTCTCGTTCATAGCCAGAGTTGATGACGTTTTTTTTGGATGTCTATATTTTTGGAATATTCAGTACAGTCCAATATTAGACATATAGCCCAATATAAATATATTCTATTCATTGCTGCCCTGTTTTGGAGATCTTTCAAAATACAAGAATTTTTTATTTATTATTGATCTATAAAGTTTTTGGTTTGAATTTCAAAATATTTATATATTTTATTTAACAGGTGTTGGATGGAAAGGTCACGCCGGTTATGGTCCCACAAGGTGTACAAAATTAAAGGTGTTTCGCCCAAAAACGTGCGGCCACATAAAAGATATAAAAGGTCATGAGAGCATCAGTAGTTTTGACAGAAAATGGCGATTCATTAGAAGCTCCAGAGTAACACCGATGGATCTGGCTATATGTTGGGATTTAACTCCTGCAGATCCAAAGGAGGAACCGAAGAGGACTACCCACATAGACGGCTCTAATGGATCGGTTGCACCAGCAGTGTTTTCATTAGTTAACACTCCAAAAGATGAGGAACCTGAGCAGAAGTGCGACGGCATTCACGGCTGTGGGCCACTATTTGAACATGGAAATAAAGGAACTGCTGAAAAAGAGTATATGTTTGAGAGACCTCGAACTTCTGTACCTAGAAGCAGGGATAGTATAAAGTCTGATGAAAGTACCTCTAAAAAACGAGCAAAAAGCGCAAATAACCTAAAGGAAACAGATAAGGACTCTGTGCACTCTAAGGAAAGTGACAATAGGTCACAGATTCGTGCCAAAAGTGCCTACAACATAAACGAAATCGATAAACGCTCGTCGGTATCGGGTGAAAGTAAAAGTAGTTCAAAAAGTAAGATACACCAGAAGCACGCCCAATTTAAGCGAAGAAGACAAATGTAGTGAAAAACACTGTACTAATAAATCAAGTAAACAGCCGAACAAGAGACTGTGTATAGCTTGTGAAATGAAGAAAATTTCTCAGAAAGCTGTGAGGCCTAAATCAGACTATAAAATGGCATTCAAAGCGGGTATCCCACAAAAACCTGTAAGTAGAAAGTACTGCAACATAAAAAGTTCCTAAACCAAAAAAACCCATACGATGACAAGAACTATATTATTAATAGCTTAGCACCTCCTTTTTCTTTACAGAAATCGAAGAGGGAGGATTATCCAGAACACTGGAGATTGGCAACGGTTTATCAACATTCGTACAAGCCAATTGAGGCTAGAAAAAGACCTCTTATTCAAACCGTTTTTAAATAAAATAGACTGTAATTCACACTTGAACACTTTTAACCACTTAACACAAAAACATTTTTTTGCATTCAATTCGCGATTCGCCAACCATGTTGGAATCGTCAGATGATTGTTAGACTGATAGAGAGTATGACAGATGACTGTCATACTATCAACAAGTTTTAACCATCTCCCTGGACGATGCCAACATGGTTCACAAAACGCGCAATGAGTACAAAAAATGTTTCGAAAAAAACTCGATAAGATTTTTTATAGCAAGTGAAAAAAATAAAATATGTTAGTTCTTTAAGGTTGGAATTAACAAGAAACAATAAAAGGGGAAAATTTTTCATATCTTACTTACATGAAATATTCACTATGTTGTACCTGAAAAGTTATTTAGTAGCAAAATGGCTCACCATTTTAATATTACGCTGTACCTATAGAGTTAATTTACAGTTCTTTATCTGTAAGTCACATTTTGCAATTAGGTAAATTCATAAATGCATTATATTGAAATATTAAACAGGTACCTTAATACATTAATAACAATGTTCGTTGTATTAGGAATGAGAAAACAATCAGTCAATTAACTGCTTAAAAAAACAGAACAAAGTAAAATCTGCTAAAAAATATTTTTCTATTGCTATTCTTTTCTATTGCTCATGGTTTTATAAAAAAAATATGTCCCATTTAAAAATAAGAAATTCGTATTTATTTCTCAGATCGTGTTAGTTAAGGAAAAATGGGAAAAATGAAGACATTAAAAAATGGTTCAAATTGGAAAATTTTGAACCATTTGCAACAGTGAAACCCAAAATCCATACCTCTTTTTTTCAAAAGTTATTAAGTGTACCCTATCTTCATAGAAACCTCGTAAATGCAAATATCAGTCTCATTAAACTCAAAGAGACAGAAACTTGCAACTGATTTATTTTAATTATTAGATATTAGATGCATCCAATTTTATAACTCATTATACTATCATGACTCATTTTGTTCAGTTAAATGTTAATTCAATTTTACATTTTGTTGTTTTAAATTTATTGTTAGTTTCTTATAAAATGATTTATATCTGTTTTATGTTATTCTACACCTATAGTCTACCATATCTATATAAAAAAAAATATACGATAGCTCATGTGGATATACGAGGTCTGGCTATTAAATGACGAGAGTGCTTATGAAAAAGCGTTTTATTTAAAAAATTATTCTACAATGGAATGCTCCCCTTCAATGTACTCCCCATCGTTCCATTCGTTTTTTCCATTCAAAATCAAAGCAATGCTGGAAGTCTTCTTTTGTAAGAGCATTTAGGAGCTCTGCCGATTTTCGCTTCACCTCTTCCAGTGACTCGAACCGGGTTCCTTTTACGGCGGACTTGATCTTCGGAAAGAAAAAAAGTCACAGGGCACTAAATCAGGCGAGTGCGGTGCGTGTTCGAGCACTGGAGTGCCTCTAGCGGCTAAATAACGCTTCACAGACAGCGTGTTATAGGCAGGTGCGTTGTCCTGGTGTAAGATCCACGACTTGTTTTTCCACAACTCCGGCCGTTTCTTATGAACTTGCTCTCGCAGTGTTGCCAAAACTTTCAAATAGTAAGTTTGGTTTACAGTTTCACCCTCTGGAACCCATTCAGTCATCACGATGCCATTGATGTCGAAAAAAACGATTAGTATGGCTTTAAATTTTGATTTCAACATCTTTGCTTTTTTCATTCTTGGCGATGCAGGAGTTTTCCAAAGCATGGATTGCCGCTTAGTTTCAACATCATATTGGAATATCCAGGTTTTATCGCAAGTGTAATGTTTTCCATCAATTCAGACTCTTCATCTAACTTCTCAAGAAAATCTGAGCAGATCTGTTGACGAACGACCTTTTAGTCAGGGGTCAAATGTTTTGGGACCAACTTCGCACAGACTTTCTTCATATTCAATTTGTCATGCAAAATTTTTTCTGACAGTTTCTTTATCAGCGTTTACAGTCTCGACAGACGATCTCTGCGCACAATTTCGTTGATTTTGGTCACTGTTTGTGGAGTTGAGACAGAGACAGGTCGACCTGGACGTTGGTCATCTTCGGTGCTCTCTCGGCCTTCAGAAAACCGTCTATACCATTCGAAAACGCGCACGAGATAGATAATTCTCACCATAGGCCTCTTTTAACAACTTAAACACTCAGTTGGAATTTTTTTTTAATATAACGAGAAATTTCACATTGATCCGTTGCTCGTGTTTTTCGTCACACATTGTTATCGGCACGAGAAAAAAACACGTTCGTTTCTAACCTCTATAGAAAAAATATGACTACAGCGACAAAAGCGTGTTTTCGTACTGGAATAGTAGACACTTCCAGCCATAAAGAAACCAAATAATTTCTCTATGCTTCCAGCCACTTCCAGCTATCCAACGCTGCATTCGTTTCCCCCCCCTACCCCACTAGGACGCCTTCTGCGCGCGCAGTCTCGTTATTTAGTAGCACAGTTTAAAGTAATTTAATAGCCAGCTCGCAAATGGTTGCACACTTCAAAAATAATTAAAAACATTAAATATATCTAAAATTTCAATTGCAATGAAAGTAGTTCATTTGTGGACACACACTCTCATTATGATTGAAAAAAATAAAAATGAGTTTTATTTGATGACTTATTGGAGGTTGCGCAATCTCCAAACCTTAGCAGCAGCCACTACCTTTATAAACTGCCTGTCAAAATTAGCGTAACACTTTTGAGATCAGCGCTAGTTGTGTTCCATTCAATCTAGAGACTTGCAGTTTGAACATTTCTATTTAAATTCTATTGGTTCTAATTCTGTCAGATCAATTGGTCTGGGGTACCACAACTCCTCTTTTCCGTTCCATTGTCCTCTTTATTTGACTCTTTCTAAAAAAATTCTGAGTGGTTGAAAATTCTTGAAAGTATTGATGGGCAGGCGTAACCTTCCTTTGCACTTGTGCGAATTCACAATCGCGAAATTCATGAGATACTTGGAGCGCACGACAAATGTTCTTTGCGACTTGTAAAGGCGAGTGAACACTCGGTTAGGCCAGCGCCTAGAAGATAGGCTACCTAAGCAGCACCTGTTTCCTTCAATTTTGCAAGGGAACACCTATTTAGGTGGACCTTCCAGCTACTGGTCCTACCGAAATTTCACACACCCAAGTAGCAAAGAACACTGTTGCATGCACCATTGCATAACTCACGAATTTCACAATTGTCGATTCAGGCAACTACAAAGGAAGGTTGTGCCTACCCAGCAATTCCACTTCTAAAGCTCATATGACGCCTTGCATAATTATGTACCAAATTCTATAAAAATGCAAGGCAACAACTTAAATCCATTATTTCATTGATTATTTTTATGAAATAAGAACAATTTTAAGTTGTTGCCTTGCATTTCTCTTTCTTCACATAATTCAGTACAAAATTATACGTGTCATGTGATCCTAAGAATTTTCATCCACTCCACAAAGTTTTTGGAGCAGTTCAAACAAAGAGAGCGATGGAATACAAAGAGAACGAATTCGAGCATCCTCAGGAAGGCTTTCTGAGTCGCCTGAGTTAGTGGGTTTAATTGTGCTGGTTGGGGTCCAACCGGCGGCCCGCACTGTGTCCAGTCAACTTTGAGAGCCTTCACACGGGACATAAATTCAGACCAAACAAGACCAAGTGATTTGCCAGAACTGGGATCGTGAAACCTCCAACAGAGGTCGACCAAGCAAAACGCAGAGTAATGCAGAGAAGTGATTCATGAAGCTGAAAAAGGGTTGAAAGAATGGAAGAGTACCAATGGCTCAGAACTTATTGGGGAGGTCTTAATGCGTGTCAAGATAGGGGTTTTACCCACTACGCGTCCTTCTCAGTTTATACCGTAGGTCTCTGATTGGATCCCTCTTTTTGAGGTGTGGATAGTGAACCACTTAAACCATAGCATAGCAACTTTGGGGATTTACAAGCAACCCTATAGACTACGGAAATTTTAAAACCGAAAGTCTCTAGCCCGAATAGAACACAAGTGGTGCCCACCTAAAAAGTGTTACACTAATTTTGAAGAGCAATTTAGTTCACCAATGACTGAAGTTGACCAAATTGGATTTATTTATTATATGTCTTATGTAGATGTGGTCACCTATGTGTACAAATATATTTGAGAATTAAACAAAAGTTGTTATTATACTTTACTGCTGTTGTTATAAATAAAACAATAATTGCCTAATTAGGATTTTTTATAAAACGTTACTTTTAATATATTATATCTATATCTATTATACCTTATTGTACTAGAAGAATGTTCAATTGAACAAAATAAAACATAACCTTGTTCTGTCTACTTATTTTTCTTTACATTTACATAAATCTTGCATCTTCGACCTTGCTATTGACACAATATCACTTCACGTCTGTGTGACCCCGAAACAAGCAAGAAACATTACCATGGTCACTGATCATTCCAGAAGACCTCCTCATAATTTCTCATTTATTTGAGGGCAACAATTTATGGCATAAGTTTAGTGTATTCAACAAAGAAAGAACTCTTCTTAACAGTATCCCAAACCTTTGAACAATACACCAACCAAGTCTTCTCTGTCAGTTGAACGTGAGTTAAGGGATTCTTTGTGGCACCCATTATAATGGCCCTCAGCCTCTTGATAAGCTCTTCCAATGGAGGATAACCATTATAAATATCATCTGCAAAAATCTATTTAGTCCCAATATGTTACAAAATCAGTTTAGAATTTCTGAGTTTAGAGCATATTTTTGAATATATGTATTTTAAAGAGTAAAGCAAACAAAAAAAAACGTTTAAAGTCTACTTACTATTATCTGGATTAACTTCGGGAATTAAAAATAGATTGATAGGGCTCCCACAGTTTTCTTTGCTGAGGTAATTTATAATTCTACCAGAACCTAGACCCAAATTTGACTTCACGTTCAACTTAGTTTTTTGAAAAAGCATTTTGTATGTCTAAAAATCAAAGTGTGCATATATAATGTCAGTAATGTTTAGAGCTACCTTTAAAAGTTAACATTTAATTTATATTGTACTTTAATTTTTTTTTTAAATGAATTGACATTTTCTGAAATCATTGCATACATTGAAAAGAAAGATATTCCATCTTAAGAAAAAATAAAGTTTTTGTAATTTTTGAGTGAGACTACAGAGCAATACAGTTACTCACAATTTTGGTTTTTCAGTGATTTTACATTTCATTCAAGTGTAATTATAACTAGAGTTTGTGCGAGCACGGAGTGTGACAGGACCGTAGTCAGTTAACGAATGAAAATAATAATATATAGAGACATCCAAAAAAAAACGTCATCAAAGTTGGCCGAGAAAAAAAAGACGTATTTCTATTCTTAATCGAATTTATAATCTTATTTACTTGTCAAGGCTGTCTTTTTATGTATATTTGGTTGGTATGAGAATAGGTCGTAAAGTATATCTCATACCACTAGGTGATTAGGGTGTCCCTATCCAGAAATTTTTTTCAATTTTTGACAAATTTTTTTTTTCTCTTTTTTTTTTGATTTGGCATCAAAAAATACCTATAACCCCAAATTTTCACACTCCTACCTTCACCCTCCCATTTTTTAATCGCGATTTTAGAGAAATAATTTATTTGGCAGAACAACGTTTGCCGGGTCAGCTAGTAATAATATATTTTCTGGTAACTCCTGATATGTACCAACTAAAACTTCACATACGTTTTCCAAAATGAAATATCCTGGATTTTTTTTAACATGCTTTGCATGTCACTACATTGTTGTAAACCCGATCGACATATGCAAGTCTTAACATACTTTCATGGAATTTTTTCGGTCCTATATATTTTTCTAAAAACGTACGTAATTTGGGGTTCTTTAGTTTGTTTAATGGAATATTGCTTGCAACAAAGGCTTCTGTAAGTTCATAGAAAAATACGGAGTCGTCGGCACTGGACGAGGCATGGATTTTCAGATGTCTTGTTACTTTAGTTTTATCTGAAGAATTTATAATGCGTTCACACAGTACAAAAAAGGTCATTTCCTTGAATACGTACGTATGTCCCTAAAACCCTCGGGATCAATGTCAAACCACGTTTGAAATACTTCCCGTCTATTTATTTTCACCTTTGACATGGTACCTCACTTTATTCACTTCTCCCCTCAACTAATAATTATTAATATTTATAAAGTTATTTAAACACACGGCGAATCCGTAAAAACGAAACGTATCAACGCGATGCAATACCGGTGACTGTCTGTTACAGCGTGCCATAAATAACTAAAATTGCTAACGCAGTTTTCGTAATACAAGTCAGCTGTGAGCTGTGAAGGCCAACAAGTCAATGGCAGGACATGCACAGTGTCGGCCCTGTGATATTTCGTGCTTGGTAATAAGTAATAATATTTAATAATGTACTACGATGCAACATAGTTTCTGTGAACATATTAATATTTTCATTCGTAAACTGTCTACGGTCCTGTTACACTCAGCGCCGCACGAACTAATTATAATATGCATTCAAAAATAAAAAACAAAAAAAACAATGTCATGTTTTATGAAAATTTGAAGGCATTTAATTTCTTGTGACTGATGTTTTTTGTACAATAAAAAAAAAAAAACATTTTCAAGAACACAAAACCTTTTTGCGCGATCCATATTTCAGAAATGTGCGAAAAGTGCAAAGCAAATGAAAATAATCAACAATATTGTTCAGAAGAGTTTCGGAGGTGGCTGACCAAGAAAACGTCCTCACGTTAGTAGAAAACATCCGATAAATTGTGGAAATCGCCTCCTAGAACCACTGTTCATCTTCTTCTGTTGGTACTTGCGATGTGTTTTAAAAAAAGACCTACACTTCTCCCCATGCCACTTTGTTTGTCACCAAGAACTTCTAGAAGGTGATAAGCCATGTAGGGTGGCATTTTGCAATTAAATATTATTGAACAGCGTTCTAATTAATTATTTTTTTCTGGCAAATCCTGGCATGGCCCCCACATTGATTAAGGGCCCTGGCTATTTTTGACTTTTTTTTGAATGCACAATACACCTGTAACTAGTCTTAGATATATTTACCTGTTGCATGATTTTAAATCTGGCGGGTGAGAAATCTTCCATTTGAGCCCTATTATGCACCAACAGCAGATGAGGAAAATTATCTATCAGTTCATCTTCAGGATTTGATATGGTAGGTTTCAACATTTCTGCACTATGTATGAACCTAGATTACAAAAAAGCATAGCTGTAAAATTATCAACATCAAAGAAATAAATATTGTAAAACTATACATGTCAAGAAACTTTGTAACTGTGTTGTTTTACATACATATGATAAAAACAAATAGTACTTCCATTTAGATAAAATTTAGGTAGAGACATACCTTATTACATTGCTATCAAAAAAACCAATCTTGTACCACTAGTAAAACGTGGCAAACAGACATTAAAAATGCCGTCAGCTGTAAACTTTGTATTTCTCCACTATTTTCTAGCGGTATAAACTCGCTTACTAAATTAGTTCTCTTGTTTTCGCTCTGAACCAAATCATCGAGTATGGAAACAGACATAAACGCCTGACAGTCTAACAATATTACCTAAAAATCAAACAGCTTAACCATTCATTTTATCTCAAGCAAAATAGAAATGTGTACCCTGTTATTAGTTATAAAAAAAATCAATTCCTTGTGTAGCATTAAAATTATTTTCTATATCTTCAGTAGTCTGTATATTAAATATATCGCTTTTGCTGGATTCCGTGTTTTTGACATCAATTTTATCAAAATGATCAGTTAATATTTTGATATTATCACCAAGGTCATCGTCTACGTCTTTTTTAAACGATTTAAAAATGGATCTTTTGAGGTCTTCGGTAACTTGATTATGCGACAACAAATTAAGAATTGTGGATTTTCCAACGCCTTGAGCACCAACAACTCCCACAACCAGAAAGTCACTATTCTCCTGTACATAATCTTGGAGCGACTCTGTACAAATTACACCTTCGTCTATCAATTTTGCCGATTTTGTCATGGATTTTATAGAAGGTGTAGGATTAACTAAAATAAAAAAGAAAAGTATAAAATTTCTATGACTACCAGAAAAAAATTGTACCATCACTTTCCTTTGGAGACGGTGCTATTGTAATATTAGTACTAGCATCTTCCTTTTGAGAACGTTTTGGAGACGCAGCAACATCCTCACCAGTCGGTTCCCTAGTCTTTATTAGTATAGTAGGTTGCTTCTTAACTATAGTTTCATTATTTGTGCTTGAATTCTCTTTTGAAGATTCTTTTCCAAATTTGGAACTGTCTGACTTACCAGTCCCAACAAGACCTCTACCAAATGGCGTTGAGGAATCCTATGAAACATTAAATTATTTGATAATGTCCCTTCAATTGTTAGTTATTGTAGAAAATAGCTTTATAGTTTTATTTACCCTAGTGGAGTAATTTTTTTTCCTTGGATAAAATTTACTTCGATCGTAGTCAGACATAATAAGACTATCAGCACAAAATAACTCTAAAAGGAATATTGATAAATGCCAAATGATGTCTAAAACGCTAAAAACATAGGCAAATTCAGTCAAACATTTTATATTTTATGACATAACCTCAATTTAATTCTGTAATTTTTACTTTTTAGTCTATTTTTAAGGAGACAGCGCCAATGTCACCAAAACACATGAAATATTTGTTACGTCATTAAATTTTCAGCTGATTGTTCCTATATCACCCGAATATTTATAACCAGATTCATCACGAAAGTTTCTCAGTTGAGGGGCAGGCATTTAAATGTTAGAATCTTAAAATATGACTTAATATATTCTGTGGATATAGAAAAAAAGTATAGTTATTCTTATAATATAGTTATTCTTATAGTATAGTTATACTTATACTCCGAGTTTAAATTTAAAATTTACAATAATAGATTTTTAATTTTTTATAAAAAAAATTATAATAATACTCACCCTATAATTACTCCGAAGAGTAACCCCTTAGGTCCCTCTCAGGGATCTGTGCGGGAAGGAGTGGCTATTATTATTATTTGCCATGGCGCACTGGGAGCGACTTAAGATTATTTCGGTAACGCATTTGCTTTACAGTTCTGAGGAAACCCAGAAAACTCAGAACATTACCAAATCTAAGGCATGTGCGGTTGGATTGGCATCTATGCATGCACATCTATACACTAGTGTATTAGTGGTTGCATATCAAGCCCTGACAGAGAAAGCGAGACAATTAAAAATCGTCTTCCCCGGCCAAGACTCGAACAACGCGCACAGAGGTATCGCGACTGGAAAGACGGCGCTTTAACCCACTCGGCTACCCGTGCCCATGAATTATAACATATGTACATTTTGATTTTTTTTTCTGATTATTGACCTCACACGTTAAGTGTATTAGCCACGAATTAAACTATTGGTTTAAGGAAGGATATAAAATAATGAGGGAAGAATAGACAGGGCCACCCGCTTCTCGCACAGGGTACATTTTAATAATCGTGCAAATATTTCGAAATGGCGCAATAATTCAATGTGTTAAGGCACTTTACTATATTATTTTGTAAAGGCCGCTTTACAGTACAGTATGCCATTTTTCTTGCTGCAAGAGATTTTGGTATTATTTTACAGTTTGCAATTTTCATTGCTAATTTTAGTTGTCAGCCACTATTACCAATATATAAATGATAAACTCATTTGCTTCAAAAAGGTTTAACACTTTTAAACAAACAAAATGTACATGATTAAATCAGTCTCAGTGAGGGAAAATTCAGAAAACCACAAAATTCAGAAATTTTAGATATCACAAAGCACATGACAATACAAACGGTGGCATAGCACGAACGTTGAGGTTATGTCAAACAGTTGGCAACATGTAGAATTGCAGATAACCGCAATAATTATAGCTCCGGGCTTGCAATTTTTATCTGCAAGAAATTGCACGAACAAAGGTTTAGGAGACCACGTTTAAAAAAGTTATGAGAGCAAAAAGTGCTGCATTGTAGTAGGCAGTAGAACTGCCAACACTCACTCATTAGGTGCTGCTGTGTTGGTATAGTGGTTAATGCATTCGGCATTCAATGCTGGTGCGTGAGTTCGTTACCTATGTAAATATGTAAATTGTAAATATGTACATAATTATAATATGTAAATTAGAATAAAGACAAGGTGAGGGCGTGAGCCCAATGACAAGGTGAGGGTGTGAGCCGGAAGTTAGGTCAGGTTAGGTTAGGTTAGGTAGGGGTAGATCGGGTTGGTTAGGATAGGTTAGGTTAGGTTAGGTCAGGTTAGGTTAGGTCAAATTCAAAGTCGTCTCCTAAACTTGAGAGTGGTGTCAATCGATAGCCCTCCACCTCCCCTTTCCAAAAAGGTACCACTCAACCCTCTAGCTCGTGGGTCTTCGGAAGTTTTACCGAGGCCTTTACCCTCAATATCAAAATAATTAATTTCTATATATAAAATTCAAGTCAGTTTTATGTGAATTATTGTTTTTTTTTACGAATTTTAAATTAATAAACCCTGTTAGCAACCTACGCCTTTGGTGTAAAACAGCCTACCATCAGCCTACTGTTATCTATGAAGTACTTTCTACTTTCTATAGTTTCTACGGTATTGATGCTATAATAATTCAATATAAAACATGTGATTCCATATTTTTACAGCCTTTTTAATGACTGAAATTATTTATCCAGAAATAACAATTATTATCTTTCAGGCAGGCAGAGTAAGATTACTTCAATTTTTGATGGATTCAGCATCTCTTTTAACGATTACGATATTGTAAATTATTGTACCACCATTTTTTCAGATTATATTTGCTGCGTAAACGCGAAAAGGTAAACTTGTTTCAACTTTTTGCGTAATGTCCTTGATGTGCACGCGCAAATTGAAATATGTGAAATTAACCAAACTCAAAGCGCGACGCACGACTTTCGCCGATACTCGTGAATCCGTATGTGGCTTCTTAATGTCGCAGAACGCCAGAATTCTAGTGTAAAAATATGCACTTAAGGATAGAGAGTGGTTGTATTTTACTGTTGTAGATTTTCTTTTATTTATTGCTTTAGGTAGGTCAATGGCGTTGCGATATTTTTTCTACTAGGTGGGTCAGCATGGGACATTCCGTATAAATGTATACCGTGTGTGTAAAGCCGACATCGGCGAGTTATGAAAAAGGACAAACAGAAGTGAGACGACAGATAAGAAGCAACCGCACACGCATTAAAGATAGTGAGGGAATAAGACCGGCCCTCTCACCACCTGTGCTTGTTCTTAGAACGAGAAGTGTAGCATTTGTCCTTTTTCGCAACTGGCCGATGTCGGCTTTACACAAACTGTATAACGAATATCTACCTATTTATTATATAAAAGTAGTTGTTCAGATGAGTTATTATTTTAACGACTGATATGTCAACTGCATTACAGAATAGACCTGTGTGTTTTCTATTATTGTATTTTCAACTTAGTAGTTTTTTTGTAGTACCTACTTGGTACTATTTTTAATTCGGGATATAATAATTTAAAGTTACAAAATTAACAAGTTCTTTGAAATTTCTTGGGGGTTTGTTAAGGCCGCTCTAGAGTTCGAAATGATTCTTGCAGAATTCCAAATCAAAAATTTCGATGGTGTTTCACAGTGTGCAATTTTTGAAAAAAAAAACAGTGTGTCTTTATGCCTATGTAATTGCTTAATCAAACAGTGTATTTTATTAAAATTTAAACAATACAAAATACAACAATATAAAGGTCGCCACGCTACGTTGAACACACACTGAATACATATTTGGGGTTATATCGAACCACAGTTATCGAACAGTTGGCGCAACATGTCAACAAATTATTTTTTATAAAAATTTTGAATTATAAAAATAGGGGGGGTTGGCAGATACTAGGGGGGGTCACGAGGGGGGGAGGGGGTAAATTTTTTTGTAAAAAATGGGTCACGTAGTATGGGTACGTTCCCTAAGACGGATTTACACTTATGTAATTTGTTGCTGCAATTTTATGCAATCCTTGTCGCCATATTTTTGGATTGACACTAGGTAGGCAATTTCTTGCATGGCACATGGCACACAGTATGTATGTTATGTATTCTATATCCATTCTAAATTGAAAATAGGTAGAAAAAAGCAAGGTTGTCAGATATATTTTCTGAAATTGCTAAGCTCACTATACAAGTATACTTCATACTTCAGTAAACTGTTAGTTCGTGACGTTCTTAGAAAGCTAGTTTGGAAATATTTAAAAAAAATACATAGATATAAATTTATTAGTTAGCATTAAAATAAAGCGTTTAAAATTGCTGTAAGAAATAATTATAAATTAAAACAACTTTATGTATATTACTATACTTAAGAAAATTTTGAAGAGCTGGCAACGCCTGAGCTGCCGGCAGCCGCGAATGCACCAGAAAATGCCGACCATTATATGTACAATAAGATTGCTTTATACGTAATACATCCAAATACTTATTCTGTCCACTGTGCCATAAAATTTTTACGTCGTCGTTAAAATGATTTACGACTTTAGAAATTATACGTGTTTAAGGCGCCAGTGACGTGAATTTCAGCTAGGTTTATTAACACAGACAATTTTTTGAGAATTTTAATCTCCTATATTGATTTGAATGAAAAAAATTATTTCACAATTTTCGAATTTATAAAAGATATATGCACGCCCATGGAATCATAAAGCTGCACCGCTTTTTTTGGCGTATTTATCATTTTCATTTTCATTCCCCAGGCGTATTTATCATTTTCAATTAAAATTAGAGGGACTATACATATGTATACTTCGTTGTTAGACGCAAAAAATTGCAGTGTAAATCCGAAATTATTGGAATTGTTGCATATTGTTGCATCCAACTCCAATAACTGCCCCAACAAATTGTATAAGTGGCTAACAATCTTGTATTTGACAACTGTGAATTCTACCCGCATAAACCGATGAATGCCCATATCTATTTTGTAGGCACGAGACTTAAATAGAGAACGCAGGTATAAGAGACCTTTGTCCCTTATACCTGAGTGGTCATTCTTATCATTCAAAAAGAAAAAAGGTATTTACAAATCACTTGGTTTAAGTTTTATGGGCCTGTTAGTCACTAGTTACGGCCACTTAATCATTTTCGTTTTTCGTTTTACGCAACCTTGACAAATGATAGATATCATTTGGCAACATTTTGTATTTAAAGGTTGCTGCCCCTGTTCTTTGACAGTAGTGTTTATTTTTCGTTTCTATAAAGCGTGCTTGATGTTTTAAAAACTTTATCGGGTTTTTAAATCATTTTTTAAAGCAGAAGATGCCTTCAAACAAGCGGATAGCCGTTTGGATGTCGGACAAAAAATTACAGAAGGTTAATTGGCACGAGTTTGAGGCTGTCTGTGACAGCTATGGTTTCGAACCCTTTAGAGTGCGTAAATTTTGTCTATCATTATTGTTTTAGAAATGTTAATCAGAACTTTATGAATTTATAGCTGGACCTAAATAGGAGTTTGGAGTCTCAGGAACCTTTTTGTGTATTACTTCACAAATTAACGGACATTATAGCTTCTGCAAATCAGGGTGATATAGGGGTATGTATTTTTTTTCCAAATGTAATTCATGAAATTATTGTTTTATAAGCAATTTAGATGGTTTTAAAATGTTATTGTGAAGAAATAATAAGTTCTTAACTAGTTTATGAATTCTTTTTTGTACATTTTATACTTTTATACATTTACTGGTAATTAATTTAATTATGGTCATTAGGTAATTTTGTGCAAATTAGTTCATGCATACTACGCAATTGTGTATTAATATTTTCTGGTAATAATTCATTAATTTGATGAATACCCACAGCATTTTTGTGAGATATATTAAGGCATAACCACAAATGTTATTAAACAGTACCTACTTTATAAAAAAATAGGTACATAAATATTATCTTCTCTTCACCAGATTGCACACATGCTCTACACATAATACTGAAAACCAGTATTGTAATTTTATGTTCTTATATACATAGTAGTATTTGAATAGTAATGTAGCAAACTCATAATTATTATGAATTTTTGCATTTAACTACAAGTGGCCTTAAGTTGTAGAGAAGCATAAAATTCATTATATATTTTTTTTACAAACTTTAACAAAATCACTAAAAATTTATTATATTTTTATTTTCAGAGTTTTAGTAAAATTAATGAAGTGGAGAAGTACATTGCTCGAAATCCTATGTTACTAGTTATAGATCCTTTACCAAATGTAAGAAAATTGTTAGATAGATACAGCTCGTATAGTGTGATACATTCCACGGATCTCTGCACCTACAATGTATTCACTCCTAACTTCTGTATATTACGTTCAAATGACATGGATGTGTTGAGACAGCAATTGAAAATAGCCAAAGTAACTTATCCCTTTATATGCAAACCTATACTAGGACATGGTTCTAGGAAAGCCCATGAAATGTCGATAATCTTCAACGAAAAATGTTTGCTCGACTGCCGGACCCCTGCGTGGCTCAGAGTTTTATAAACCATAATGCCGTTTTATTTAAAATATTTATTGTAGGTGAAAAACACTGTTTTGTTGAGAGGCCTTCTTTAAAAAAATTTCCAAGCGTGTGAACGTGAAACGATATATTTCGATTCAAGTGATGTTTCGAAAGCAGACTCTAAAAGTAGACTTTCTGTGTTAGACCCAGAAGATGTTTTTAATGAAAAAGAGCGACTAAATGAAGAAATTTTAGCTATTATAGCAAGCACTCTTAGGAAAGCTTTTGGAATGGAATTGTTAGGTGTTGACGTAGTTATCGAAAAATCGACTGGAAAATATGCTATAATTGATGTTAATGCCTATCCAGGTAAGATTTGTGTTTCAATTATGCAGTATTTAAAATATACTAATAATTTTTATACCTACATATGTACATATATAACATACAGTCAGCAACAAAAGTCATAATACACCCACTTTTTGAAGGTTGCTAAAATTTTCTTTTATATCTGTTCTGATTACAGCTTGTGAAATCTGCGTTTATTAAGCCGAAGCTGAAGGTGATATGTCGATTTTGTGAAAAGATATTGCTAAAAAAGTAAAATTGCAATGTTTTTAAAGGACATCGAATAACTTCAAAATTATTAAATCCTTTTCAAAATTCCTAGACACACATTAAAGGAAAAACTTTAGCCTGTCTATCCGACTGACTGGGTCATTTTGTACAAAAATTTCCTAGGCATGAAATATTTCTAAAGTTAAAAAGTATACCACACCTAACTAAAAAAATTAATGATTAATATTCCTCTAGAACTCACAGTTTTATTAAAATTTCATGAACAAAAATTTTTACCATAAAAAAATCTATAGCAAGGATGGTAGAGTTTTGAATTTTTGTGATGTTCTTGGTCCAATTTTTGAAATTTTTAATGTCAAGGAAAAATTTTTCCAAAATTGCTCATTTATTCAGATATATACTCTGAAGATTTCCTTTTAATATGAGACCAAGGAGTTTGAAAAACATTTAATATTTTTGAAGTTATTAAGTTCAACTTGGGCTTATTAGGGGCAGAATTTCACAAGTTATAGTTCTATCAGAACCAACAAAAAATCAATACTGTGGCACAAAAATTATCAGAACTTAAACAACCTTCAAAAACTAGGTGTATCATGACTTTAGTTTCTGACTGTAAATACAAATAATATTTTCATCTATAAGCGATTTACCAACATATTTTTTTATAATATTTGTTCAAACAAAAGTTCTGGCAAAGAGAAATCTTGTCTTACAAGGATGCACATTTTTATTTTTTATTACACAATTTCTTTAAATAATTTATATAAACCTTATTGAGATAAAATAAAATTACTTGAAGTTCATATCATAAATAAAAATGATTTACTACAGTAAATAAACAAAGCAAAACTATCTATTATGTATTATTTTGTACACATCAGTTGTATACATAGGAGTGGATTACATAAACAACTTGATTCTTCTTCATATCTCTTGTATATGTAGATAAGATGGATATAAAAAGAATAAATGTATTTAATATACAAACATTAATTAGTATGTCCCTAATAGCGTCTATGTTCAAAAAAGCTGACTTTTCTGTTATGAAAGTACCTACTGCCTACTTAACCAAAATGTGTTGCAATTTGTAAAACTTATTGAAAAACTATAACTAAACCATTCACTTTAGTTCTAGAGAAAGGAAAAATCGGAATAAGCATCAGGATTTTTCTCAAAAGTTAATTATTCTAAAATATTCTCTATATTTCATACATAGCACCATACTGTTTATTGTATTGCATTTACGAGTAGTTTTTCATTCTGGGATTTTTATTTTTTATATTTTCGCTTTCTGATAAACATTTGTAATCCAATTTTGTAAAACCAGCACATTTTTTTTCTAAACATAGAGAAAATAAATTGCATTACGTACTAGTATTCTGTTTACTGATGCATTATAATTTTCAAGGGATTTCAAGGTCATCTATAAACCTAACTGTAACATTGAAATTTAAAGTACTTGTGTGTTTAAGATAATGATGAGGTTATAATGAGTTGCAATTATGTTCCCTTTTATGATAAGTGTTGTTGGTAGTAAGATACCAAAAAATTTTCTGATATCCATATATTTCTAAATATTTATCTCAGCAGGTAATACTAAAAAGAATTTCTAAAGGAAGTATTTGTACTTAATATTTAGTATTAGTATATGAGTTAATATCCTCGTATTTAGGAAGGAAAAATATAATTTCGTACTTTAAATATAATTTAACGTTCATCTTTGGTAGCATAATTAATTTTTGTATCAAAAACTACTTACATTTAGACTGAAGAACACTTGCTTAATATGTCATGCATACTCCTAGTTATTTTTTTTATTTTTCACGAGATAAAATCTAAATATGTATATGAATAATGGTGGGTTCATGCAGAAATTTTTAGTAATAAGAATAAGAATAGTAATAAGCATAAAAGTTAAACCTTCGTTTTATAATGACCCAGTTCATGCAGTAAACATAATTTTTAGTAATAATTTTAAAAATAAGGATTTGCTGCATGAACTGGGTCATTATAAAACGAAGATTTAACTTTTATGCTTATTACTATTCTTATTCTTATTACTAAAAATTTCTGCATGAACCCACCATAAGAAGATACTTAAGTCTAGTTAGGTATCTTAGTCATACCTACTTAGTGTATTATTTTATTATTACTAATGTTTGTAAGTTATTATTAATTTATCAAGCATCATCTTTTAAATATAAAAAACCAAATGTAAAATAAGTTTTTGTTTACTTTGCAAGTTGTACAGTGTAATTACAAAAAATATTGCTTTTGAAGTTCTCAACATTTAAAATTTGTTAGTTACTGGTATCTGTCTTGAGATTGTCATGTTCTGATTTACTATTTGATATAAAATACAAACTTGTTTTAATTTAAGGTGTTTAAACTACATCTTTATGAGCTCGATAGTGGCTGGTGAATTTTGGTGAAAGGACTAGATCTCGGTATTATTGCTCTCATATTATACTTTTGAAAAGAAACTTTGTAAGTATTTTTATAACGGTTTGTCGATACTCATTTACTAACCCTACCCCTCAGCTTATTAGGCAATAAAGGGATGTAACACCTTAATATTAAAATCCACCAAATGCCACTAGTGAGTGTAATTAGTGTTATTAAATATATGTATTTTTCAGGTTATGACGGGTTCCCAAATTTTTTTGAAGCTCTCCTAGAATGCATTTCTAAAAAAAATACCTCAAATTGTACTTAAGACTTAAGGTGTTAAGTGTAACCTAAAGATAATTATAAAAATATATAAAGAAAACTGCCAAAAAAAGAACATATGTTGCTCAAAGCAAACATGTTATAGTATAGATATATTTATAATTTTTTTATAGTCTATTTATATTTATATTATTAAAGCTTAAAAAAACAACTTAGACATTTCTTTGAAAAGGCCCATGGAAAGTGGGAGGACATAAAATATTACATATTGTGATAAAAACGTAACTAAACACAGGGTGGGCCCTTCGAATGGACCCATGTCTATATCTCAAAAACTAAGGATGATAAATTTTGAAAATTTGACAAGTAAAGTCAATACGTTCTATTTAAGCAAAGTATATGTATAAAGTAGATGTGAACTTGCTTACTTTAAATGTTTAAAACTTACACCTTGTGTATTATTGTATTTATAGATTCTACAGGTGATTATAAAAACATTTCATGTATATATTATACATGAAATCCCTATGTCCAGTATTTTTTGAAATATTTACAAGTTTCGATCGCAGATGAAGGAAACCTTAAGAAAATTGCCGAAATTTGATAAATGTGAATTCATTTTCCAACTTGTTTATATAAATCCGTAGAATATAAATTTTTATACTAGGTGCTTGCAAAAAATTTTGAGATTCTATTTACAAAAATGTACAAAATCCATTTTTTTTGTTTAATCCGAACCCCTTATTTTTCTAATGGATTTGTACTCAGCACTCAAAATAAGTATTATTTTATACTAGATACTCGCAAACAAAAAAAACAAAATATATAATAAACCAGGTAATTCGATTTTTTAAAATGAGAATCCCTTATTTTTCTTAAATAGAACATATCGACGTTACTTTACCACCAAATTTATGGAATTTTAATGTCTACAGTTTTGCGATGTCAATACAGGGTGAGTCAGGTTTAATGTCGTACCTGAGAGCATCATCTAGGTGGGGTTTTTTATATACACTTTTTTATTAAAGTGCGTCCTTTTCGAGATACAGAAAGTTGAACTTTTTAGAAAAGAAAAATATTTTTCTTTTAATTGTTGAATTGATACTGATTTTACTTTAATTTTTTCTGAAAATTAAAGTGAATTTAAAAAACCGAATTTGCTGTGAAATGGTGACAGATACAAAAAGTTTTCAAGGTACATTTTTTGTTAGGAATTAACGATTCTATATAAAAAAGATCCATATCTCCACCTATGGTACCATAAGAGGCTTGATACCTTTGCTTGCTTTATTCTGGCAACCCCTTTCTGTATGCTGTATACCAAATTTGGTATGACTACCTCTGTAAGTTCAGTGAATATAAACAAAAATTTTTTTTTTTTTGTTTAAAAGAGTAAAAGTGTATCTCGAAAAGGAAGGGTTTTAGAGAAAAAAATGTATATTGAAAACCCTACAAATTTTTTTACGTACTATCACAAATTTTCAGGTGTGACATTAAACGTGACTCACCCCGTAGGCTCACTGCGGTGGGACACTGTGTATAGTGTTGTTTTAACATCAGGAGATGTTTAGGTTGGTTGAGTTATATGAAAATGACATGATCTTAATTAATTTAATTTGAACCACAAATGTTTTTAACTATTTTTGAAAACAAGCTGCCATTTTTTTTGAAAAAATAGGTACATAAAATGTTATTGTATATATTTATAAGTATAGGGGAAGAAATGCATGATTTTCTTCAGGTTTACTTCATTTTTCATAAAGAGCAAATACATAACAAAAAACCGGAAAATTTGAGAATTAAATAGCGAAAAGTTTGATTTCGTTAGTCTTGCACAATTCAGTGAAATAAAAAAAAAATGGAATTCCAAGATTTTCAGCTTGACCACAGTATATGACTAATGAAACAGCTCTGATATCGTATCCTGCTTCAACGCAGTAAGACACTATTTATAATTTGATTCATAAAAATACCACAAAGAATAAGGTGTTATTCTCACTATTGAAAGTTACATGATGTGTGATATTATAAATTACATTAAGTAAAAATGTTAAATGCCAAATGACAGAATAAAACTACAGTACTTATAAATGCTCGAGACAAGAAGAGGTCTCCTGGCTAAATATACTGTGCCTTAACTAACAAACATTTAGTTACAGTTTGTTTAAACTGTACAGGAAGGTTTTAGTAGATACACTTTTACTCCCGATAAAGGGCAAATTCTGTACCCAAGGATTCCAGAAATTATTACAGTTTTACTACCTCACCTCTAGTTCAATCGGAAGTGACATGCAACTTTATTTTTTTTTAAATAGAACATCCTGTATATTTTTACATTTTTGAATTCCCTCTAAAATTATAAATCAATTTTCATTAATCTCGGGGTAGGCAATGAATAAACGGTCAAACATTGAAATTAAATGTCAAAAAAATGTTAGATACTCTAGTTTTCTTGATATCTACATGTGTTATAATTTTGTGAGTAAAGTATTTTTTTCATAATTTGTATGCAGTTTTATATTGATTTTTAGTATTATTAATATTGTCCTTTAGTATTATTGTCTTATTTTTATTATGGCGTTCCTCAGTGAATCAAACCGCATTCAAATATTCATCCACACTACTTGAGGATTGGAAGAGAATGTTTGAATAACATTTTTTCTGGACACTGGATAGGAAGAGGAGGTGCAATTGATTGGCCGGCCCGTTCCCCTGATCTCACACTTCTTAATTTTTTCGTAAAGGGCTCTCTCAAGAACAAAGTAGACAAAAGCGAGCCTACAAATTTAAATTATCTAAAAACTCGTGTAAGAAATTAATTACTTCGAATGCCACAGGGATTCGTACAACATTCCTTGCGAGAATTCTAGTACCATTTAGGATACTCTCAGTTAGTAGACGGACAAAATTTTGATTGTTTATTACAATTTGTAGTTTTTCTTTTCTCTGTTCAATGTTGAGTTTTATTTATAGTAAATTGTTATAGTTTTGAGTTTAGTTTTTTATTCCCCAAATATTAATGAAAATTGATTTCTAGCACCCAATTTCTTACGAAGATATCAATGCGAGGATCTATTATATCCAAAATTTTACAAGCAATTTAAAAATACGGGGTGTTCTATTTAAAAAATGAGTCGCATGTCACTTCCGGTGAAGCAGTAAAACTATAATGATTTCCAGATTCGTTGGATTGTTTTGTGTACGAATGCCCAATTTTATCCCAAAATATATAACCACTGCAAAGATACCCAGGTGGTTCCATACTTTTTACTAACCATGTATAATATTAATGCTAAATGTGATATTTGTAAAAAATGAGATGATATAAAAAAATGTTAAAACATTATTTATGGAATAGAATTATATTTGTTATATTAATTAACTAATTAAATCTGTTTAGTGTGGCAGATATAAATTATTATGAATTAACGTGATTCTATAAGAACATTTCCTTCTTGATGAATCACCATTAAATCTCGTTAAGTTGTGTGTAGTCCATTTACTTTGGTTTGGCGAATTGCTGCCATATCTACAGCTAAAGTTCACAGACAGGTTAAAGTTGACTATTTAAATGAAGAAAATCACAGCAAAAATTCGAACCATAAAACCCCGTGACTGTGGTTATTCACCAGTGACAAATCAATCATTACCCTAATTAATTTTGAAACATTGATTTCTCCACCAGTACTTTTATAAACGCACTGGTGGAACTTGAGTAGTAACCAGTGCATTCACCGGTGAATTCTGAAAAATACCCATATAAGTATATTCTCTCGTAACACAAAATGTTACCAAATAAATGCTATAATTGCATCTGTTACAAGGCCTGCACATTTGTCTAACTGGTCTAACTTTGCAAGTAGGTATGGGTTGCCTCTCTGTAAATGGGGTATATATAAAATTTAAGAAAACTTTCTTGTATAATTATGGTAATTCATAATTCATTACATCAGCTAAAGTACACCCCATATACAAGGTATCCAGAAATTTACAGAGATTCTTTGACGAACAAAAACGGTTTAGGTCAACTTGCAAATAGCCAACGTTGTTTTGCTTCCAGAGGGCGTCACAATTCCAGAAAACTTGGTTCATTTTGATAACTAAAACACGGAAGTTTTTATAATTTTTGGGATATGGGTTTAGGCCTACAGTTAACGTTTTTTAGTGCTATAGGGGTGTTTCCAAAAATGTAGAAATACCTGATAATTAATATCAAGTGTACTTTCCCACTCATATCTTATTCCATGAGTAATGATTCTAGAGTCCGGAAAAGTATGCTGTAACGCAGATCTGGCACTATACAACTCTATGATAATTAAAGTATAAACCGTATTTTTTAAGCGCATATTTCTTGCCCCTGTATACCTACGCCACTGACCGTGCCTAGAATGCGCACTGGACACCTGCACCAATTTCCATGTAGGAACACAGGACGCCTTAATACCATTTCTCCATAAGACAGCGAGATATTCCGATGTTGACAGGTGTTCATTTAGTTTTCTACCTGTCGTCGGTGTAAACGGGTCGACCGCCGCATTGAAAACAATTTTTTATCGCGAATGAATAACTTGTGAGTTCGTGTACTGTATATACATATTACCCGAGTTTGTGTGGATTTTTGCAATAATGGCACAGTCATTACTGTTTGTGAATAGACAAACAGATTTTTGTGAAGTTACGACGATTTTAAAATAGACGGATCACATATTGTATGTATTCCTTGCAATCGTCGGTATATAGTTCGTATTCGCAGAGAGTGTAAAAAACATATTCGTGTATCCATAAAAAATATATACCTGGCACTGTTACAAAAGAGGAATTTTGGTATGATTTATGCATAATGTTATGCGTATGTAGTCTTTCGTGTAACGTGGTAGACAATATTTACTTTGGACGTTTTTGCCAAATATGTATCCGATTTTCCATTGCCTACTAGTAATACGTTGCGTAAATTATATTTACAGAAGACATATCAACGTGTCGTGAGAAATATAGAGACATCCAAAAAAAAAACGTCATCAAAGTTGGCCGAGAAAAAAAGACGTACATATTTCTATTCTTAATCGAATTTATAACTTTATTTACTTGTCAAGACTGTCACATCATATGACAGTCATTGTTTATTTTACAAATTGTGACAGTCACTTGTCAAATGTTTGACATAACCGAAAAGCTTAGATATGACCGCTATTTCCATCTCTCTCGTTCATAGCCAGAGTTGATGACGTTTTTTTTGGATGTCTATATTAAAGAAGACATAAGCAATAAATTTCTGTGGCTGTCAGTGGATGAAACAACATATTTTCGCTGTAACAAGGTCGTTAATGTTCTGACACGAATTTTAGGTGTTTCAGATATTTCGCCCCCGTTAAGTTAAAAGACACCAGTAAGGACAGACAAATACAGTTAGATGCACCAGTGTTTCACACTTGTGTACGTATTAGAAACGTATGATGTAAAACGTTACCTGCGCGTAACAGAAACTGGAAAGTGGAGTGGATATACACTGCCCACCACCTACCAAATTTGAGTGAGCGTGACTCAATATTTTTACGCAGCTATGAGGGTGTACATCGACTTAGCTGTATGAAACGAAATTCTTACGCAATTCTGACTTACAATTATCCCATACACTTAAAAGAAGTGTATGAACATAATCGTATTTATTTTCAAATTTTTGTATTCCTTAACTAACCGGTCTGCAAGAAAATAAAATTGAAGTTCTATAAAAAATAAAAAATTAAAAAATATAAATCAACCCGGTTATAAGACGAAAGAAAGAAAAAAATGCCTATTGAATAAGTTGTTCAAAAATGTCGCCCCTTTGTGCTTCGCAAAAACCTAGTCTATCGTAAAACTTAGTTCTTACGCGTTCTAACACTTCAGGGGAAATATTATTTAGGACTTGTACAATTCTGGCCCGTAAATCATTCAAATTTCGTGTTCTTTCATGTTCATGTCCGTAAACAGTTTGGTTTATTTGTTAAATATTCGTTGGCATGGAACCGTTTATAAAAAATGGCCCAACGATGGAATCGCCTAAAATACCAACCCAAACATTTAACTTCTCAGGATACTGCGTGCACACAGGAATACTTAAGTGCTTATTTTCCGTAGACCAATAACGATATAATAATTCAATTCACACGTGCGCATTATAATTTATGGGCGGGGCGTCCCGCCTACATATTTTATTGCAACCCTATCACGAAAGACAGAGAATAACGCTCATAAAAGTTTTGAAATTACATATCAGTCTGGCAACTATGGATATAATATTTCTCTGTCAGTTCCCTTTATCGAAGAGTTTATTCTTTTCTACCTTATAATGTTCGGCTTTGAAATCTTGGACGTTCCAACCCTGTATATAGGTCAAATCTCTCACGTTTAATGAGAATAAATGTAGAAAGACTACTGGTCGTGGCAACGTAACGCTCAACCGATGAGGACTGTCGGTGTTTCTGAATGACACGAGCAGTAGGTATGTACATACATTATTAACACATTTTTACTCCTGTCTTGATCTATTATTATCATATGTCATCTTCCGTCAATAACATTACGGATGCGAGTCCGGCCCTGTGTTATAGCACACTTTCCGAACCCTAGTAATGACATGACAATGTACAATATATAACTAGAACAGTTTGTCATTTTCCATTTATTATTTTTTTACTCCATGTATGCTAGTGTTATTAAATTTGTTTATTAATATAAATCAACTACACACTAACCAATGTAATGAAATGAATTAAAACAAAAACTAGTTTTACCATCTTTTGGCTATTCCTGCTAGCTTGTGTTTTCTACGATATGAATATCTGTATATCGGTACACAATGTTGTGGTTCTATGATGATATATTTTCTATTACAACACAGATGGCGCCTTCATCACGTAAGCGAATATCTATGGTAAGGTGACACAATTTTTTTTATTTATTACACGACAGGGTCGTAGTTAGGTTCGGTAACGTCACTACATTGATGTATATGGATTAGTGCGTCAGTGTCACGAAAAAAAAAAATTCAAAGGAGCTTTAAAAACTCATAATTTGGGCTTAAAACGTGAAGAACCTTGACTATACATACATTATAGGTAACAATTACTTTATTAAGCTTTATAATTCCCAATTGTAACGCTGACCATACAGCATCTGTATTGTTGCCACAAATCACAAGTTTGTGATGACGTCACGGAAAACATTGTAAGAAACTTAACTGGTGATATCGTTAGAGTTGTACAAAGCAAATTAGGCTCATCTAGTACATACATACATACTCATTACTTCGTAAGTATACAAGTCTCATTTGCCAAAAACAGGTAGTTTGGGAACAGGTATGCTTTTGAAACAGGCATAGGAACACATCATACATATTACTGTAGAATTCTGGATATCTCAAAGTAGCGAAATAGTCTAACCGCATTAGCAACTACACGCACCTCGACCTTGAATACATTCCATGATACAGGAAGCAGGCAGTCTCATATAGGGGCCGAATCATACAACTTAGTGGTTATTACTCAATTTTTATTTAAACAGTACAAGTGCGACTCTGTTTACAATAAAAAGTTTGTATTCTACTCTTATATTATACTGCCACTATTCATGCTGATTGATGATCAAAAGTGAATCCTATCTTATTCCGACTCTGTAAGCAAGCGAAGTGTAAAATGGATGTAATCTTAATTTGAATAACGATTTTTGTTTCAAATTTAAAAACGTTTCAAATTTAAAGTATATATGTTTTTATGCATATGTACATATGTTTCAATTTTACATAACATGATTTGGTAATGGGTATTTTTTTTTATATACAATTATATAATGCAATTTGAAAAAAATGTAATGCGATTAGTTTCTATCGGACTATACATAAGTTATTTGCGATATACATGAATTAATAGCTGAACGTTTCTACTTCTGTTTTCGACATTATTTTGAAAATAATATATTACACATCACAGGCACAAAAAATAATGTACAATTAACTCTACTATGGGATTCTTACGTATTTTGACGTGCTATATCCGAATCCGGCGTCAGAATTGCTCCATCGCCTTCAGGGTTTCCCCTAGGAACAAAAATCACCCAGAAAAGCTTCAAACTTCAACTCTCCTTCCTCAACTCTTGAGGCATGACTAGCATCATGCTGAAAATCTTCTAAAATAAATCATTAAAATATTATTTGAATCTTCTAACACGAGACCGGTAATACCAGTGATTTGGCACCAATTTTCTTCTAGTGTTGTGCAGCAATACCTACACATTTCAAGCTCCATTTGGATGAATCCATAAACAATTTTCAATCTTTTCTATACGTATTTGGTTTCAGTTTACTCATTAGACCGTTTAAATTACCCAAATAAACTAAATCACATATCACATTTGGACAAAATAATTTTCTGAAATATTTCCTCTATTCTTCATTCTCGCGTCTTTTACTACCAAATGTTTTCTCTTTAATTCTGAAGCCAAGCCGATTCCGTTACATTCTCTGAGAGTCCCAAATCTCTCACTAAATCACACAGTTATTTTTGTGCCAACACGCTAATGGTGATGAAATACTTTGAGATCTACAGTTTCTGGAGGAGAAATCCATGGGTGCTACATTAATCTTAATATAGGATCAGACTTCTGCAGGTTGCAATACATGAGATTTTACGATTCTTGGGAAAGACTCACTGGTGCCAAAACACTGGTGTCATCGGACTCGAATTAGTTAAGATCTGGATAAATGATTTTCTAGGGGATATTTGTTTATAGGGAAAAACATGAGGGTGATGAAGCAATACTGATACTGGATACGGATTCTGCACTTCAAAACACTAAAGGGTACTGTAGTGGAGTTTCTTGGTCACAAGATTTTTTTGTAGTGGAAAATAAAAAAAAAATAGTGTGAGAAATTATTTTATTTGTTTTGAATTTAAGGTAAGAAAAAACCCTAAAGAATTATAATTGTGGGTGATGGAGTCATCTAGCCGAATTCGTCTACACGGTCATGATAAGACAGGCCTCCTCGAAGGCGGAAAAGGAGAACAAAGATATAATAATAATTTATTTAGAATTTAATAAAAGTAAAAAATAAGGATAATGATTAAGAAAGAAATACTCATTTTTTTGGGATAAAAAAAAAGGAAGTTGAGAAATTCAAAATATATTATATGAATTTCGTCTAGGCCATACATCCAAGTAAACGAAATCGAGTGGCCGTGTATCGCCCCCAGTTTAGCAACATGTGAAAGATGGTTCTCACGCCTCCGATTTGGCGACTACAGCATCAACGATAAATTACGATCTGGATATCGAACGCTAGAGTACGATTGTCGAAGCAAACCCGTATGGGATTGCACGAGAGCTCGGCTATAGCCAAGCCACGGTAGTAGGTACGTAGATTCGAAACTCGAAATGCTAGTCCAAAAAATAAAGTCCAAAAGTTGGGCAAGTGGACATCACGTTTATTATGCCGATATTAGCTGATCGCCAGCATAACATCTGAACAACATTTGAACACAACTTTTCTCCCGCAGCTCATACCGCATCGTTCCATAGCGAAAATATATACCTAATCAGCAAATTAATACAATGCAAATAGCGACCGAAATAAATCAATCAAACTTTTATTTCTAACCGGAAGTAGTTTAAATCAGTGGCGGCTGGTGATAAAGGGCACAGGGGCACGTGCCCAGCCAAATTTCAATAGAAAATATTTATTTTGTGTTAATTTACTATAAATTACTCTTACAATAATATCAATTAATTGTATACGACAAACTATTCATATTCTAATTATTATTCCTTTTATACCACAAATAATGATTTTTATCACATATGTATGACAGACTATCGATCGAGCCACCGTAGTCTGAAATTCGCATCGAGCCACCGTAGTCACATTTCGCGCGCGTGGCCGAGGGCACACAGTATCCCAGCCCTCGTTTTTAATCGGGCTTTTTCGGTGACTGGTATGTTTGGAGACAATTCCAGCAGACAGACGTCGTTAAATCGTTCGAAAATCAGCTGAACGGGTCACATTTGTTGAGTGACCTTTTTTTAGTAATTGTTTATTTTCTTCGCTGAGAAGTGTGTTTTTACTCTTTTTGATTGTGAAACGTTTCAAAATGAATTCGGTGGACTTTTTATTGACTAATAAAGATATTACATACGAGATCCGCATGGAAATTAAACGGTTAGGAAGGCCGATACCCGATTTGATTATTTCCAAAACAGATGTAGGAAAATCGCGAAATTATTCACGAAATTTTAATAGTAGTGTCTACGACAGATTTAAGTGGTTATGTGTCCTAAAACAAACAAACTGTTTTGTTTTATTTGTTTAGTGATGGGTGGCAACCAAAGTGCATGGACTCAAGAAGGGGTGAGTAATATAAAACATTTAAATGAACGAGCTAAGAAACATGCTAGCTACAATGAAATACATTTACATAACATCTCAGATTTTAGCGTGTTGGGAAAGATAGACATAAAGCAACAGCTTGATAGTGCTTATCGTGAAAATATAAGACGTCACAATGAAAATGTGGATAAAAACAGACATATTTTAAACCAAATAATTGTAATTGTATTAAATTTTGTGAAACAAATCCGGGACTTTAATGAAAAGGCGATTAACATTTTTGTGAACAATAAGGACAGGCGAGCTGATTTCCTCTACAAATAACGGTAAGATACCTATATTACATTGCCACCCATTATTTTAATATTAGTCAATATTCGTGACTAAATATTATTTCAAAAAGCTACCAAATCCAAAAAATTATTCTTGTGAAAGTCTATATTTTTGTATAAAAGAATTTTTCATTGAAATTCTGAAGTGTCAGTAAAACGCATGACCTTGAAAGATTTATGGTGGGTTCATGCAGTTATTTTTAGTAATAAGAATAAGAATAGTAATAAGAATAAAAAGTTAAACCTTCGTTTTATAATGACCCAGTTCATGCAGCAAATCCTTATTTTTAAAATTATTACTAAAAATTATGTTTACTGCATGAACTGGGTCATTATAAAACGAAGGTTTAACTTTTATGCTTATTACTATTCTTATTCTTATTACTAAAAATTTCTGCATGAACCCACCATTACAGTTTCGCCTGCGGCGCCATTGGTAGCTAATAAGTGATCCTACTGATACACCCTGTGCCCACCCATGTAACACACCCACGAGCCGCCACTGGTTTAAATAGCGACATGACGACATCTTACGATAGTCAGAATAAGCTCTTAAGCGTTTGAATATTATTTTATCATTTGTTAAGTGTTGTATTCAAGAAATTAAATAGACAGTTTTAAAAAGAAGTTCATTTTTTAAATAAATTCCATTTTTAGACTCTTTCTGCCCCACTATGCGACGGCGACGCTATAATTCCACGCCACTCACCGAATGTAGATTTATAATTCAATTAAAGACATACAACTGCCTACTTCCCTTGTCGAGGGACCACAGACTATCGAATTGAAAACATTGATGATTCATTTTAACGAGGAGCCGCACAGTAGGCCGCGAAACGGCGAAACATCTGAACAGCTGATTCCCGCCGCGCCGCCTGGTTTGACTTTGACGACTGGCTCTCTCGATGTCGGGCAGGCAGTTTTGCGCGCACGTTCACGCTGTAACGCGATTAATTTCGATTAATTTAGACGTACGGTTTTAAGATTTGTGCGCGTTTTTTGCGCGGGTGAAAATTCGTTGGCCGGCGGACCAGGATTTTCCGCGAAACAACGAGAACGTGTGCGGTTTGTTTGTTTTCGGCGCGTCAAAGTGTCTCTCGTAGTGTCTTATTGTTTTTGTGTTGATGTGACGTGCTGGTTGTAATTTGTCTCCTCTCCATTTGGAAGTAAAGTTCTTCTGGTAATTCGCGGTTTTCGCCTACAAGGTCGGTGCAAGTTTTTTTTAGGTTAACTTTACGTTTTAAAATACTGTAAGATACCTGCTTTTTATGCGGCACTTTCATTTGAACGTTACGAAATTGTATATAATAGACGATATTCGTCAGTAAAAAGCATTTGTCAATCGAAGTTCAAATACGTTTGTGCATGAGCTGCTTCCGTTTTTTTTTCATTTCGTCGCAACGTGTAACGCAGTCACGTGGATTTGTGTTTACAACTGAAGAGCAGAATGATCGATGATCTAGAATATAGATAAATAACTCTGATTTCCCAGAAAAACAAAACCCTGTTATTCCCCCCGCCCCTTTTTTGCCCAACCTCGTTGACATTATTAGGAGGTGATAATTATTTGAATAATCTCCCCATGACGCGAATTTTATTTTAATACACTCAACATCCACATATCCGAACTCCAAATTTCCGAACTCACGATATTTCCGAACTTTTTCTCACGATATTTCCGAACTTGTACTTCCACATAACCGAACTTGTCGCTGATTGGTTGACGACAAAAAACCGCGAAATTTGAAATGAGAAAAAAAATGTAAACACAATAATGCGATTGTTATCAAACATTTCGATTGTCACAGAATTCAGCAAAGAGGAAATCGCCCTCCCACAGCAGCACACCTGAGACAAGAGTTCTTTGTACAAACCAGTGAAAAACACTTCTTTCAAATGGCGTATCATAAGTACCGGTGCAGTTTATTGTGTCAATCCGTCCACTCAATTTTCGTCTTTATTTCAGTTTTTTCAAAGTAAATTTCTTTTTTTCCAAGAATTTCTGCCACTGACGATTTACAAATATTGTACATCTTACATAGATCAACATTCTTAACACCATTTTTTGCGTGATTTATCAAATCCAGCTTTTGCTCCAAGGTTAGCCTCTTAGCAGGCTCTTTTGTCTGCAAATAAACAGTACAATACTGTTTTGTATCACGGTTCTCTTAAAAATACATATTTTCTCATAATTTTTCATTTCAGTTTGAAATTATTATAGGTTACGTCAACAAAATGTTCAATAAAACAAACCTTTACTTTGAATTACAAAATAATTACCTGCATCACTCTCTCCTTTGCACCTGACATTTTTTTTTGTTTAGAAAAACGTTCTTTTATTAACATGTACACATGTATGTATGTATTACATTTGCATAAAAACCTCGAAAAACAAAGAAAAGTACCAGAAAGAGCCAGAAAAACCCTTTGCGCATGCGCCAGCAGTTCGGTAATCCCGAGGTGACGAGAGTTCGGAAATGTGGAAGTCTGCGGAACGTAAAAGTTCGGAAATGTGGATGTTGAGTGTAATGTTTAATTTCATGCGTTAAGAAGAGTTTAAATTTTTAAATCGTAGCAGATACTCACCAGTGGCGGCTGGTGGAATTTTATGTTCTTGTATTTTCATCATAAGGAAGTATGTGACCCATGTGCCCATAATTTAGGGGGTGATTACTAGAGTCCGGATGTTAATAATATACGCGGACTATACCAGGGACGGCTCCAGGATACCACTATCATCAACGACACAAAATGTTAAACAGGTCTTACCTTATAGGTGTGACGGTGATTGTTGTAGCCCAACTAATTGGCAAAGAAACAATGGTCACAACACAGAAATTGCTTACACACAGTAACCGACGCTGTCTGTAGTTTCTACCGATGTCCTTCCCTGGCTTTTGCCTCATCCAGTCCCCCAACCACTACGTTAGCTATGTTATGTCCTTTAACATCCGCTGTTTCGTCAATACTCAGCCATATAGGTTTATCGTGCAATTCCGAGACGATATTTTTTTTATGTCCTCACACACGGTTTTATGTATAATCGTCTAAGAATTGTTTCTGCAGGCAGACTAATTTTGCCGTACTTTCTTCGCACAACGTTTTGGACAAATTGTCTGAACTCGGGGGCTCGAATGGAATATTACACGCTACCATCATTTTGATTAAATTCAAGTTAAATTGCCTCTGTCTTATTTCGCGCACTCACAACACCACTTAGATGAACTCCATGTTTTTACGTACCACGTCAGTACACTATCACACTCGGTACAACGAAGTTCCCTGCCATTCAAGATTAGATCCGGAAAATTGTTTATCCGACGCTCCAATGTTACATGCGACGTACGCTGTCCCGACATTTTTACAAACTTATTCGACACGAAAGATGCATCGACCAGCGCAGTTTAATTAAGACTAGCAAGAAGTGTAAATTACGTTCGCGTTGATACATGCCGTAACTTGGTAAGAGTGTGGCACACAACACGGCAGACGGGTTGTATATAACAGTATTCCAGTCGCATTAAGACCGGTCCTGGAATCTATTACTAACGTACGGGCTCTAGCGATTACTAGATGCTAGTAATAGTAATTTGGAGACTAAAAACAGTTCCTCCAAAGCCGTTATTAAGAAAGAGATTAAAAAGTTGATAAAAACCCAGGTAAAAAAATCATCTTGATATGCTTCCTAAGACTTTTCAGCAATTTCAATGTACAAGTACATGCATTTCACGAAAGTTGGTATAAGTAAGTCATATCCCGGGTCTTATCTATTCGTATGTTGCTCGGTGTATTTATTCCTCTACAAGTCATTATTCATTATTTGTGTTTGTTTTTATCGTTTGTTGTATTAGATTCTGTCCAAAAAAATATGCTTGCATCCACATTAAACATAGCTGTATTAGGCATATTAAACATCCTTACAAATTTCGTTATTATATAAAGAAAAGTCTATAAAGTCCTTTAGTATGGCTGGTTTTATATTTATGTTTGGTTATGTGCCTGAAGTTCGAAACAAAAAGTGAAAAGGATGATAGGGGTTACAGGTAAAGGCTGTCTTTCGCAAACTACGGGTTGATGAACATACTTGGGTGTCGTAGAGGAAACTCCAAGAAACTATTGTGGCCAAAAAATCAAATCCATCTAAATTAAATCATCTCTTTCGATCAGACTTGATCTATCTAAACTTCAGACACATGTTTGGTTTGATATCTTTAACTGGGTCATACCTTTGGTGTACCTTTGTCTCCATCAATTCATCAGGAAGACGTTTTGGCAACGTTGATAGCAACATTTCTCGACGTCTTTTAAAAATTGTAAAGTACTTTGTCTATAACTATGTAACTTACTTCATTTGAAATTTTAATTATTCCTCTGTGTAGTAATAGTTTATTCAACAAGTTTTTTTTAGTAGTTTTGCCAGAATAGGTACCAGACAAGCTAAGCTTGTCTGTGCTCAAGAAATATTTCCACTCTAATAGATCCGCAGACGCCTGTATTGTTCGTGTATAGTTTCACGAGTAATTTCATTACAACTCCTTTTTAAGTAAATATGTGATGATCGTTATTTGAGAGGCCGAACCCAGATTTTATTCCTAATAATGATATAGCTGTCCGGTACGTCTGAAAAGAATTTCTGCCCACCTGTTTTATTTGTTTAGCGACTTCTTTTAAATTCACATAATGGACACGTGTCTCCTCAAGGTCATTCTCATTCATTTTCAAGTTTCGTTAACCCATTTGACGAGTTGAAAAAAGTGCGAATGATAATTATTTCCTGACGATGGGGCCCAGTTCTGGAGAACACTAAGAATGCAACAAAATATTCTACCAGTACGTTTATTATTATGTGTTTTGTTTGTACATCGTTATAGTCATACGTTGCATACGTGGAAATGCATTTTTTTTACCTCACTTCTAATTTCATACCCTTGACGTTTCTGATGATGGATGGACTATTTGGAGTTTGGATATAGTTTCGACTCGTTTTTCGAGTGATCTCTTGTAACCAAAGTATCCTGCATTTAACTAGTAGTATATGGACTAGAGATAGCTCTGAACCATAAAAGACAGGGGCGCACTTAGCTCATAGTACATCACTGTGAGAAATACAAAAAAATATATTTTAATATCACTACCGGCAACACTAAAAACATGTAGGTACGTGTCATGGATGTTATTTATTTATTTTTTGTTGAACATACTTACTCTTTTTTGAACTTTTAGTACAAATTTTAACGGATATACACTGCGGTAGGTAAATTACATTGTGGTTCATAGGAGTTTTTACGCGAGTAACAATTTGTAACAGTTTTTAAAATTTGAGAACTTTTTGTTTTGGCGACAACCTGTAACTGAAGAGGGCAAAGGAGGATACTGAAGTGACGGGTCCAACATACGTTATGTGGAATAAAACTGTAAAAACGAATAACATCTTATAAGCTGTTAACCAAGGTGGTTTACTGTAGCTGTTATTTGTTTCTATGTAGAAATGTGTTTTTCACATTTGGCTTATATTTGCGTCTTATGGTAGTCGTGTAAAAGTTACTATTGTTATAATTTCCATACCACAATAAAAGAAAACTTCCAAATCCCATCCAGTTTTAAGTCCGGTATATCCTCAAGAATCTATACATCTACTTTTTATGAGGCATCAGCATGAAGTCAACAGAGCAGGGGAAGCTATTTTGATAGCATTGTATGGCACCGATGCAGTCACAGAACAATCACTTGACAAGTCTTCAAAGGGAAAGTTCAGCTTGCCACGACTGCCACCGACACTTGATGCAGCCGAGAACCATTGCTGCAGAACATTTCTACATTCCATTTACAGTTGTACCAGTCTAAGTCCAGTGCTGACTGGGAAACAACTTGGACCCCCTTCAGTGAGGACGGAAACAAGACAGCTACATCAAGGGTCGATAGCAGTCGCGGCAAGCTGAAATTCCCCTTTGAAGACATCTTAATGAATTGCTGGTACCTCGTCTGGTCAAGTTATTGCTCTGTGACTGCATTGGTGCCATTATACAATGCTATCAAAATAGCTTCCCCTGCTCTATCGATTTGGGCTGTTCATGTTGATGCCTAACAAAAAGTAGATGCCGCCTCCCTTAAAGCAGGGTTGTTTTCAAGGAGGATACATACATAGTTCAGTCTTGTCCAAAATGGAATGGCCAAAAGGGAATCACGAACAGGAATTTTGAACCATGTACAAAAGGGACAAACTTCACTTTACGATATTTTGGAAAATATCGTCGATATTCAAACTTCCGTAGAAAACGAACCACACGACATTCAATCAACTTTGACCAATGCATTTTGTAGAATGTTATGTCTACTTGAATTTTGAAACGTATAAAATTTTCTGTAACAGTTTAGGAGATATAAGCAAAAAAACTAAAAAAAAGTGCAAACATTTCGTGTTTTTTTCGCCTGCCAAAAGTTCTCTTCCCGACTTTCGAGGTCGAAACCTTCTAGAAAAAGAATCTTCTGCCCTAATTAATGCAAAGTGGAGTGTTTTTATCGACTGGACTGTAGAGAATGATTTCGATAAATCACCCTATATTTTGTATAATTAATACTCAAACGATTAGGCGGTTGAGAAAGTGAATGAAGATGGTTGAAGAGAGCGATGAATTCTGTTAGACGTTTTTTAGCGTCAACAAATTGCGTTACACAACATTTTCTTTAGGAATTCAATTATGCATTTCGATTTTATTTCAAACCGCGAACGACAGTTCCAGTTCATTAGTCACAGTTTTAAACGTAACATTCCTAATTATCATCGAATAGGTGCTGCTGCATATTTGCAGTTGGCTGGTGTTCAAAGTGAAATTAAAGGATTTACGAAGAAGATTACGCGTAGATAATGGTTAAATGTGTAAATTACAACTGAATTGAAAGCTGGGAAAATGTCCGCTTTGGGGGGGGGGGGATCGCCCCACCGGCCCCCCCTCCCAAAGGGTCAAGTAAAAACCAAAATACTCGGGGATTGCGGTAGCTGTTGCCTCCAGTGACCTTTTTTTTTTGGTTTTTTTTCTTTCATCTGCATTGGGCGCGCCCCCCCCCCCCAAGATAAATACTGGCTACGCCTTTGTTTCAAAATGCGTTTAACCAAAACCAAATAGATACTTACTGAAGTTAAATGAAAAATATTTTAATGCTAAATAGTTTTCAGCGCCATCGCCTTTTCTTGCCTAAATACACACCTGTATGTATACGGTGAAAGTGAAAAGCAAGGAAAAGTACGTGTATTTCTTGTAATATTTGTTGTTAAAACATTTTTTTTAATAACAAATATTACAATAAATACATTTTTTTCCCATAAACTGGCACTTTTGATTTTTCTTAACGTAAACAAGTTTGTTGCTGTGGCAACCGACGTTACTTTTTTTGAATGCAATGGTATGATTTTCTTTGTATTTTTGGAAAGGATTTCATGAGAAAAAAATTGAGAAAAAAATAATTTTCTCAAAAATCGCCCCTCTCGGTTCGACTTCGTTAATCCAGTTCTTATAAAATCGGCCATGGAAATGCGTTGATAACATTTGTAGCTGTCAAGTAGACACCGTTCGTTGTCAGTTTGGTCGGATTGGTGTGCATTTGGTCGGCTTTGTAATTAATTAAAGATAGGAAAACTCGGGAAAACCCACACTTTCGTAGTTTATGTTAAAAACACAGGACCACAAAAGTTTTTCCAATACGCGGATGACCCGGTCTACTTTACGTTTTTGGGGTCGCTGAACACGAATCAGATGTTCGATTCTCGGTTTTCCTCGTTTACCGCTAGCTTTTTTTTCTAACCTCAAAAAACAATTTTTACACGGTAGCTTGATTACACAGGCACACAAACACAAAGCCAGAGAAGACCATTCCCCTTCTACGGTTTTCAACACGTTGAATCTAAATTTGAAATCAGGGTGCATTTACGACTGTTTTTCCCCTAGGAAAAAAAATCCCTGTGAAAAACACTAAATCAGACACCAGTGTCATATACTTGACGAGCTATAACATAACTTGACTGTAATGTTACGGAATGATCTAACAATAACCCTAAGCCTCAGAAACCTTCAACCCTACGACACACATGCTCAAAACCCCATAACCTCAAAAATTTTAACCCCAAAAAATCCTATATACAGGGTGTTCCACCTAAGGCGGATTCATCCATAACTCTGTTATTAGAAATTTAACAAAAAAAGTGCTTTTGGGTGGTAGTTGTCTGGAATAATTGTGCATATGAGGAAAATATTTTCAATTATATAGGGTGCTCCGTTTATTCTGCACGCCACCTAACTTTGTTATTTTAAATGGAACACCCTGTATATTTTTACATTTTTTGATTCCCCGTTTAATTCTAGGTCGACTTTGTTAAGGATTCCCAATACCTATCTCTTATAGTTTTTGAGATATTCAACTGTCTTTGAAAAAAATGACGATTTCAGCTCTTTGAATGAGGCCCAATAGCATTTAAACCATAAAAGATAGAAACCTGCGGTTTGGACGATTAGATTTAGCACAAATTACCCTATCTTTTTCACTATGGGCAAACTGGATACGTTATTCAGAGCCGGAAATATCGGACCCTACATTTGACAATTTTAAAACCTGAATACTATTTTTTTTTTCAAATGGCATGACCCATATTAAATAGTGCCGTTGGATGCGAAATTAAATGCCCTTTCTACTGATATCGGGTTATCAATACTTATCTCCAACAGTTTTCCAAGAATATTCGATTCTTTCTAAAGTTTGCAAAGGTCGGATGTCTACAGCGTCACGTAGGCGTTGCAAAATCACTTTTCCCTCACATTTTGCTAGGCTTGGGACTGGCAGTATTAATACTTACTTTCATGTTTCAAAAGTGGTTTAGCAAACAAAAATAAACCACTAACAACAACTAATAGAACGCAAATGGAACGAAACTCCACAATCAAGAAAAAACAACATAAACTTAGCCTACTGAATGACAACAACTGCCCAAAATGATGTTTAAAAAGTGGTTTATCAAACAAAACTAAACCACTAAGAACAACTAAAATAGAACACAAGTGAAACGAAATTCAAACAAAGACAGGGAACTCAATCAAGAAAAGGCTACATAAACTTAGCCTGTTGATTTACAACGACTGCTCAAAATATTCTCCGTTTTGGTTAATACACATGTGGATTCGTTTTTGAAAAGAATGTCCGGATAGCGTTGTGCATACTCTTGATGCTAATAACGGATTTCGGTGGCAAGCACCAAGAACAAAAACCATCTGCGTCAGCGACATTGATACAGAAATATTATGATACACGTTTTCACAGTAAAATAACAAGTCAAATCTAGTCAACTCTAAAGTGACATTTAGTTTGGCTTATACGTCAAATAGTGCAATAAGCAACGCAGTTTCAACGCCTACGTGACGCTGTAGACATCCGATTTTTGCAAACTTTAGAAAGAATCGAATATTCTTGGAAAACTGTTGGAGATAAGTATTGATAACCTGATATCAGTAGAAAGGGCATTTAATTTCGCATCCAACGGCACTATTTAATATGGGTCATGCCATTTGAAAAAAAATAGTATTCACGTTTTAAAATTGTCAAATGTAGGGTCCGATATTTCCGGCTCTGAATAACGTATCCAGTTTGCCCATAGTGAAAAAGATAGGGTAATTTGTGCTAAATCTAACCGTCCAAACCGCAGGTTTCTATCTTTTATGGTTTAAATGCTATTGGGCCTCATTCAAAGAGCTGAAATCGTCATTTTTTTTCAAAGACAGTTGAATATCTCAAAAACTATAAGAGATAGGTATAGGGAACTCTTAACAAAGTCGACCTATAATTAAACGGGGAATCAAAAAATGTAAAAATATACAGAGTGTTCCATTTAAAATAACAAAGTTAGGTGGCGTGCAGAATAAACGGAGCACCCTATATAATTGAAAATATTTTCCTCATATGCACAATTATTCCAGACAACTACCACCCAAAGCACTTTTTTGTTAAATTTCTAATAACAGAGTTATGGATGAATCCGCCTTAGGTGGAACACCCTGTATGTGTTCTGCAACTGCTAGAGGCAGCAAATGATGAAGAAGCATGAATATGATCCAATCATGATTCTCAACTTCATAGCCGTAGAATTCCAAAACTTCGTAATCCCATAACCTCGTAACCTCCAAACCCTTAACTTCAGAAACCTTATAAGTAGGTCCTGCGAAATATAGACACAACAGTGTGATGAAAAGGCATGGATATGATCCAATCATGATTCTCAAACCGAAATCCTATCGCTCTGAAATTCTAAAACCTCAATCCCAAACCCATTAATCTCAAAAACCCTATATCTAGGACCAATTAAATAACGCATGCAGCAAAACACTAATTTCTTTATTACTATTTTTACAGAAAAAATTATGACTGCAGTTTCAACAGTATTTTATCATTTTCAAATACGATTTCTTATAATACGAGTAAAAAACTACAACTTTTTTTATCGAGGTTTTTATCATTTCCTAACGGGCATCATGGGATTTGTACCATATTATATTTATTTTTATATCATTAATAATGGTAAAATGACTCGTACATCTGTACATCGTTAAGTCGCAATCGGTGGTTCGAAAAAATGTTCACATATTTAGCAATTAACATACGAAATAATTAAATTTGTGTATACAAGCTCTTGGTGAAGTATTAACGCTTTAAAAACGGCCTGTGATAAGTGAAAACCTAAACAACGCGTTCTTGTTCAAGGATAAACTTTCTGCCATCGTATTTTTATTATTTCCCCAGTCAAATAGAGTCAAATACCACCCGTGAACAGTGGCAGTCCCAGATTTTTTCATGGGGAATCAACGGCCATTGATCTGAATCCTAAATTAATTAAATACCTACACTCTCGGACAATAGTAGAGTATCACTTTTAAAATAATAAATATTTAAAATATTTATATGGTAAATATATATATAAACATAAAAACATATAACATATATGGTAAAGGACCCTCCACAAACCTTATGGGACTTGGTTCTCGGTTAAATTGATTAAAAATAGTTTTATTTTATGGTTTAAAGGTCACTAAGAAAAAGTGTCCATGGGCGCATAGTCTAAAAACCAATAGATTTTTAGCTACAAATATTTTTAGTTCGGTGATCGAGACGAAAAATAAAGAATAAATCCAACAGTTCTCAGTATCTAACAATTTTCTTGGCTTTAATCTGTAAACATTTAAGTATATTTTCGAATGCACTGAATCCGAATAAGACATTAGTTTTTTATACAGGGTGATACCTACCAACATAATCTAGTTTTTGACTGTTTTTTTTCTTTGTTTTTCGCGGAAATAAATTAATAAGTTGTTAAATACTAATTAATAAGTAGTTAATAATAATTAATAATAGTTAATATATAAGTTAATAAACAATTGTTAATACGAGTAGATAATTAAATAAGTTAATGTTGAGAAGAAACCAAGAGAACTGTTGGATTTTTTCTTTATTTTTTCGTCTTGATCACCGAACTAAAAATATCTGTAGCTAAAAATCTATTGGGTTTTAGGCTATGCGCCCATGGACACTATTTCTTAGTGACCTTTAAACTATAAAATAAAACCATTTTCGATCAATTTAACCGAGAACGTTATAGTGTAGTCATTAAGAAAAGGTGTCGATGGGCGCATAGCCTAAAAACCAATAGATTTTTAGCTGTTTTTAAATATTTTTAGTTCGGTGATCGAGACGGATCGTTCGGAGATCGGTATCTAACAACTTATTAACTTATTTATTTATTTATTAACTATTATTTATTAATTTATTAATTAAGTATTATTAATTATTATTATTAATTACTATTATTAATTATTATTGATTATTGAACTATTTAACAACTTATCAATTTATTAATTTATTTACGCAAAAAAACAGTTAAAAACTAGGTTATGTTAGTAGGTATCACCATGTATAAAAAAAACTAATGTCATATTCGGATTCAGTGCACTCGAAAACATACTATTTTTATTATTTCCCCAGTCAAATAGAGTCAAATACCACCCGTGAACAGTGGCAGTCCCAGATTTTTTCATGGGGAATCAACGGCCATTGATCTGAATCCTAAATTAATTAAATACCTACACTCTCGGACAATAGTAGAGTATCACTTTTAAAATAATCAATATTTAAAATATTTATGGTAAAATATATATAAACATAAAAACATAAAAATATATGGTAAAGGACCCTCCACAAACCTTATGGGATTTGGTTCTCGGTTAAATTGATTAAAAATAGTTTTATTTTATGGTTTAAAGGTCACTAAGAAAAAGTGTCCATGGGCGCATAGTCTAAAAACCAATAGATTTTTAGCTACAAATATTTTTAGTTCGGTGATCGAGAGGAAAAATAAAGAATAAATCCAACAGTTCTCAGTATCTAACAATTTTCTTGGCTTTAATCTGTAAACATTTAAGTATATTTTCGAATGCACTGAATCCGAATAAGACATTAGTTTTTTATACAGGGTGATACCTACCAACATAACCTAGTTTTTGACTGTTTTTTTTCTTTGTTTTTCGCGGAAATAAATTAATAAGTTGTTAAATACTAATTAATAAGTAGTTAATAATAATTAATAATAGTTAATATATAAGTTAATAAACAATTGTTAATACGAGTAGATAATTAAATAAGTTAATGTTGAGAAGAAACCAAGAGAACTGTTGGATTTTTTCTTTATTTTTCGTCTTGATCACCGAACTAAAAATATCTGTAGCTAAAAATCTATTGGGTTTTAGGCTATGCGCCCATGGACACTATTTCTTAGTGACCTTTAAACTATAAAATAAAACCATTTTCGATCAATTTAACCGAGAACGTTATAGTGTAGTCATTAAGAAAAGGTGTCGATGGGCGCATAGCCTAAAAACCAATAGATTTTTAGCTGTTTTTAAATATTTTTAGTTCGGTGATCGAGACGGATCGTTCGGAGATCGGTATCTAACAACTTATTAACTTATTTATTTATTTATTAACTATTATTTATTAATTTATTAATTAAGTATTATTAATTATTATTATTAATTACTATTATTAATTATTATTGATTATTGAACTATTTAACAACTTATCAATTTATTAATTTATTTATGCAAAAAACAGTTAAAAACTAGGTTATGTTAGTAGGTATCACCATGTATAAAAAAAACTAATGTCATATTCGGATTCAGTGCACTCGAAAACATACCCCTAGGCCTTAAATGTTTATAGATTAAAGCCAAGCAAATTGTTAGATACTGAGAACTGTTGGATTGTTTCTTTATTTTTCGTCTCGATCACCGAACTAAAAATATCTGTACCTAAAAATCTATGGGTTTTTAGGCTATGCGCCCATGGACACTTTTTCTTAGTGAGCTTTAAACTATATAATATAACCGAGAACCAAATCCCATAAGGTTTGTGCGGGGTCTTTTGAATAAATATTTTTTCGATTTTCTATATTATATTTTGAAGTCTCATGGTGTGTAAATTAAGTAATGAAATATTATCTCCTTCATTATAACCTCCTTGGGAAGCCACACAGCGCTGGAGACTGTTCTTCGGTTCCTCATAGCAGTGCTGGAACTCATATACTGGAGTAGCCTTCAGCTGGTCGGTTACAGCCGTTTTAATGTTTTCTATGGTCCTAAAATGACGTCCCTTGAGGTGATTTTTCAATCTCGAGAAGACGCAAGGACTCAAGTCAGACTTAAGATAGGGAATAAGGAGGCTGAGGAGCCACAGGATTTTTTTACTGGCTAAACAATCGTTTACTGAAATGGCTGTGTGATAAGGCGCATTGTCGTGATGCAACATCCAGTTGTTCTTGACGTTTGGTCTCACACGCATGACCCTTTTTCGAAGGTTTTCAAGAACCTCTCTGTAAAAGTGTTGATTTACTGTTTGGCCTAGAGGCACAAAACTCTTTGTGTACAATTCCCTGGCTATCAAAAAAGCAAATCAGCATGCATTTGATCTTCGACTTGCTCATTACTTGCTTTTTTGAGAGCTTGAAGTGTGTTATTCCATGCTTTGGTGCTTGGTTTCCGGGTCGTACTCAAACACCCAAGTCTCATCACCAGTAATGACACGTTCCATAAAAACGGAATCATTTTCAATCGATTCCAAACAGACAAGATACCTTTCTCTTCTGATGTCTTTGTGTTGCTACGATAGGTTTTTTGAAACCATTTTTGCACAGATTTTTCTCATCCCCGATTCGTTAGTCAAAATCTGTTGAACAGTGGTGTGATTCAAATTTAACTCTTCCTAATCATTCTTGTCGTGGTGCGTTAAGCTACACCCCCATTCTCGAAATATTTTTATGTGTAATTATGTACGGAACAAAACATTCTAGGCAAAAAAAATTAAATGCGGGCGTAGAAGTTATACCGCTTTCAAATATACATTATTAAGAGTTTTGTTTAAGACCACTAGAAGCACATTCATAGAAACATTTCCCTAGAAGAGTCACAAATTTGCGTTTTATAACCACAAAGATACGGGTAAGTGAATATCAGATCGTCTAAATTGCAAATATCTAAATAGCACATAATTCCTGTATGCGCAGATTTCGAGTACAAAATGCGCAAGGCGAGTCAAACCGTTTTTTGTGCTCGATTTTTCAGGAATCTACAGCACTTTTTACATTTTCGAGGGGGTGCTCGAATTCGCAATTATTCGAATTATATTATATATACAGACTTACCATTATTTTTATGCTAAATAAGATAAAATTATGAAAATTGGGGGTTTCCATTAAAAAAAAAAAATATATTTTTGGCATTTTTCTCAATTTCATTTTTGATTTTTTGAACACCCTGTAATTATAGTTATCAAAATATTACAAAAAAATCTTTTAAAGTGGATCCTTTTCAACAAGGAATTCGACCCAAATTGAATAATAAAGGTTTTCTTGTGGATTATCTTCGGGCCTGCAGACGTCATTTTTGACATAAAAACTTAAACATGTATCTCAAAACCGCTTAAACTTAGGTATAGGACATTATACATGAAACATTATTAGAATTCACCGTATAATCTAAAAATGTATTAATATACAGGGCATTCCATTTAAAATAACAAAGTTGACATCTACTTCCGGTATAACCGGAAGTGCGATTAATGTGAAAATATTTTAGGCATGTGTCCCCCATCGACCTTAGTATGTCACCAAATTTTCATATTTTTACTAATTGTAGTTTTCCCATAATCGATCGATGCAGTTACCGGAGGACTACCCTGTATACATATGTTGTATACATACGCTATATACTCAATATTATATCATATATTCAATATATGTTATATACATTTTTATTTATTTTGCGAAACGTCGACTAAGTGAAAATTAGTTTTTTTTGGAAACATTTGACCTCATCTCACTAGTTAACTATAGTTATATGGAAACAGGTCACTAATCCTACATTACAAAATTAGTAATAATTCTTGCTATATCCATTATTTTTTTATGACTTCCTGTCATCGGTATGGCAATGATTATATCGAATTTTGTGGAACGTTGGCTTGGATATGTGTCTAAACTTCATGGATTAATGACCATTTAATCGGATGCATGGTAGTACGGATACGTCTTTCTACTTCCCTTAGGTTTTCTATGGGGTTTAAGTGTGGCGATTGTGCCGGCCATCGCAGAATACGGATGTTATTGCGTTTTAACTATTCATGCACTAATTGTGAACTAAAATGTAATTGTGAACTAAAATAAATGCATTTCTTACTCGGCATACGACAGATCACATTGTACAACAAATCCCTGTAACTGATACGATTCATAGTTCCATCGATAAAGTGCAATAGACCTACCTCTCTCCAAGAAAAGCAACCCTATAATAAAACGCTACCTTTGCTACATTTAATCGAGGGTGTAACGTACTTAGGATTAAACTTAGTATTTACTGGACACCATACACGTTTTGTACCATCAGAATTAAAAAACAAAAACACTTTAACCCGTTTCGGCCGAAAGCGCCACTCCCGGTACATCGCTCTTCAGTGCCTCATAACTAATACTATTTGCCACAGAAAAATTTGACAGGGACATATTTTTAAAGTTTAAGACATGCCCTTTCCGATGGTGTCCATGAAATTCCTCCAAAAAATTACTAATTATGGAAAAAAAAGCAGTTTAAAAAAAAACACGAATTTTTGGCACATTTTTTTAAATCAAATTTTCAAGGGGTTTCCGGTCTGCAATGAACCTGGAACCTCACTAACCTGTGGAATAAATGTTTGAACTTTAAGTACCTATACGTGGTTGAAAAATCGATTGTTTGTGTTATGCGTTCAAAATAGCGCCTGGACTGCAAAATGTAAAAATTCAAGAAATTTTAATTGAAAAAATGATGCACTTTTACAAAAAATTGTCAAGAGTGAAAAGTTCTTAAAATCACTCAAAGAATGCACTGGAATTTGTTAAAAAATTTTTGAGCAACTGTTTGGATTTTGCATATTTTTGCAAAATTTAAACAATTGCTAAAAAAAATTCTGAAAAATATATTGTAAAAAACGCATTGTTTTCGAGAAAAACATCTAAATTTCGATACTAATTTGATCTTTAGAAATGTATCTCTCGAAAACAATGCATTTTTTACTATAAATTGTCAAGAACAAAAAGTTAAACTTAAAAATCAACCAAAGAATGCATTGGCGTTTTTTTCAAATTTTTTAAGCAATTTTTTAAATTTTGCAAATATTTACTATTTGCAAAATACAAAAAACTGCTCAAAAAATTTTGAAAACATTTTCTAGTGCATTAATTGAGTGATTTTAAGAACTTTTTATTCTTGACAATTTTTTGTAAAAGGAATGTAATATTTTGTAAGTTTAATAAGTATCATTATCCAATAAAAAATTCTTGAATTTTTACGGGTTAAAAATAAATACTTTTCGCCAACCATTTACTACAATATTTATATTTATATTCATATTCATTGTTACGTGGGAGCTAACATTTTCGACTCAAAAAAGATTACTGGACAAAATAGAAATTATTACCTCATATAAAAAAATAATTAAGTCAATGAAGCGGACTCGTGCCCTCTTGGCCTTCCCACCGGGACCGCTCTGCGCACCAATGCGAAGTGAAATTTTCCTAGAACCAGACATCGCGGTAAATATTTGCTTTACAGATTTATATAGTTTTAACACCGCCTGTATATGTACTCTTGTGTACTTGCTGAATGAAAAATAACAGTCGTGATTCACCCGGTGAGAATCTGAATTTTTCATACAAGTATACAATTTAGAAAAGGAGTTGAGGCAACAAACAGATTGCTTATTTGCCTAACTCAGTTTTTACAGACGGAATGGCTCGACGACCTGCTAAAAGAAGCTATATAGTCATCTGAACAATTCTCATCCTTTTGTGCATACATAAGTAGCATATGTGAAGGGAGACGGTATTTATCTAAGTAAGATATAAATGTTCGAGAAACATTTTACATTTGGGTTTTAATTTTACCTGGTAAAACGAGAGTAAGACAAAATGTTGTTGAATTTACGTATTTTGAAATTTTTGCTCGAATTTAAAATTGCACTGGAAAATTTAAATGATTGATTACACTGACATACAAACAAAAAATGTCATGTACAATAGACTGCACCACCATACGGATATGTTTTTTGAGCTGCTGAAATTGAAACTGAAGACCATTTAAATCCATCACCTCATAGTTCGTACTTAACCTCAAAAGATAGTCTAAAATCGCCAATTTTGCCATTTATAAGGATGAATCGAGAGTAATTGTGTAGATAGAATAAAGAGAGACACTCTTGTGACTTTTTGATCTTAAGATATGATTTAGGAATCAGAATAGAAACCTGGGTTTCTGTTGACTCTATAACTCCTTAACTACTTAAACACGAGCTGATATCCAACAACCCAATAGTCCGGTTGTTCCTTATGGAAAACTAGAAACGACCAATCTTATCTTAGAGGTTTTTTAGCAGACAGCCTGAGACCCAATAACTCCATTTTGAAGATTTGTGAGTAAAGGTTTTCAAATCTAATAAACCATATTTCTTCAAACCTAATAACTCCATAACCCTGGGGAACGATCACCACTGACAAAAAGTCCAATTCTTCTGAATACATAACCTCATAGTTCTACGAATCGAATTCATACTTTAAGAGATTGGGGGATAAATAGGGATAATCCTCAATACCTGAAAAATGGGGAAAAAAGTGACCTTTTCACTTGTTTTGTTAAGTCGACCGCATCTTTGCGAATATTGATGGGGAGTCTAAAGTTTGTACGAATTTTTATACCTTAATGTACCCCCAATAGTCCTGCAAATGGGCAGATCGATCTATTGAATGGTTTCCCCAGACCGTTTGATCAAAATTTCAGAAAAAATTAAAGGAGCAAAATTTACGTTTCTGAGCACCCTGTAACTGACTTAAAAATGGAAAATTCAATATTTTTCCACTTTTTTCACAATTGGGCATCTTTTACCCATTGAATTTGAAAAAGAAAATTTTTTTTTCAATTTTTTGAAAATTTATTTTTAATTTCTAACAAATTAAGAAAAAAATATTGACTCATTTTTCAAGCGATGTACTCTTTCCGTACCGTAATTTCCCTTATTTTAAATTAATGGAATTAATTAAAGTTTGATACCCCCAAGGTTTATCTAGTCCTCGATCTGCGAAAAATAGTTCTATTCATCCTTGACTTTTCTACAAAGCTAACAAGTGCGAAAAAATAAGTTTTTTAAAAACTCTATCTCTTTGATCCAAACGAACCAACCAACAGTTTTTCTCAAAACTAACCGTATGTTTTGTAATTTCAGTGAAAAAATTAATCAAAAGTGTTTGTAGACTTTATTTTTTTTAGAGAATAGAGTCTGGAGTCACTAAATACTGTGGCTATTAGGCCTATACCATGGTTTCACTGTGAAAAATGTTTCCAAGCCCGTGGACCGAGAATAAAAAACGCAAAAAATTTGCAATTTTTTTTTCGTGTTATTCCTTAGAGTTGCTTGATAACTATCGCTCCTAAAAATTTTCGGCTAAGAGATCTGAAAATTAGAAATTCACAATATTTTTTTGCTCCCTTAATTTTTTGCAGTAGTTTGCATATATCCCTAATCGTGTGCGGATCATTACTTCAGCTAATTGCTAGTGTAACACTAACACTGACTGTGGCAACTCACAGGGTGTGCTAATTTTTTCTAAATAAAAAACTGATTGTGTCGAAGCGTACCACAAAGATTGCCGTTTCGCAATAATTTTTGTGATGCATCATGTAAAAAAAAAAAACTAAAATTATAATTGAAATTATACACCAAACTGAAATTATAATTGGTTTATAATTCTAAAAATAAATTACAGACGCATTAGGATACCGGTCATCAAAAGTATATTGGTCAAACAAAAAAGATCTATTTTGACTAGATTTAAAGAACACATGGCTCATTTGATATATGGCAGAACGGAAAAATCTTGTGTTGCCCAACAGGCTTTTGACAACAACCATAGGATAGACATAAATAATTTAAAATGAATTAGAAATGTAACAAGCATCCAACTGTCTAGTTGGATGCTTTTGAAAGTTTAGAAATCATTAAGTGTAACAATAGTATGAATAAGGACAATGGTCCGATACCCACCAGTCCACTGTTTGCTCTGATAAACAAAGACAGATGTTACGGTTCAGTGAACCGTGGCAATAAATTAAGTATAAATAGTGCAAATGTGTAGGTTAGAATTTAGTTTTAATCTCCTCCTGAAGATGTCAACTTAGTTGGCCAAACGCGCGTAGAGAAAAGTATAGTAGTTCTGTGTTTCGTGGAAAACGTCCAGTTTTTTGTTCCTACGCCGAACGTTCCAGTACCCACTTCAGGATGCATTATATTGTGCAAGAATTATTGTACAAACCAAAAAAAGTGCATTAATAACTATTAACTATCGTATTTCTTCACGAGAACTGATTTTTTTCTCGTACGTTTATTATAGGACACGTGAGAAGTGAGTTCAAGTGACAACCGTCATTCATTTGGCGTCCAGGACCTCCCGAGTTGACACCTATTTATGCTTCGCCGTAAATGTAAATTGGTACTTACCTACACTCACTGACCGTTGCCGTCCCATACTTTTTGCGTTCCGGAATGAAAAATTGCGCAACAGCATCTAACTTAACGACGAAGAACATGCGCGTGTTATGTAATTTCAATATTCCATTCTGTTTCCACGGAACAGGGAATTATACATACAATAATAATTTGCCTTGAAATAAACCGCGCATAAATTTCAATCTTTCTATCAGATACTGCTACGCTATAATAACCCAGGGAAGTGCATCATATTTCAGGTCATTGATCCCAGTATACTTCGTTAAAAAAAATGATATAGAAAGGAATATTGGCAGTTAATACCAATAGCATTCAATAGTTTAGTATAGGGGCGGGTAGGATAAAGTGGGGTACTTCTTAGTTCTGACAGCATAGCTACGACTGTAATGCATCGAACAACTTCAAATTGGGAGGGTAGGAAGTCCAATATGTGTTTTACAATGTGTACAAATATTGTTGGAAAATAATCTACAGTTTCAAAGTTTCAACCATTTTAGCAAAGACGTGCAAAGTACTTTACCTGAATGGTCAGGTAAAGTGGGGTATGGAGTCGGGTAAAGTCGGGTAGTGATAAAAAACTCAGTAACAAATCTTATTTAATCTATATTTGTATTTTTATTTACCTTCCAAGCATCATGAACGGTGAAAAAATTAAACACAAAACATACCTATAAACGGCTTCTAAAAAAAGGTTCCTTCTATTTCTTAAAAAAAATAGTTTTTCCATAAAAACATGAATAAAACCTTCAGAATATCTTTCATTTGTCCTTCCTCAATACGATTTAAATCCATATAATCTCGTCAGTTTCAATCTTGTTCTTGAAGGATCATGATGAAATTTCATTCATGTTTCAACAGGACAACGCTTCAATACACGTATTGCGAGGTACCGTCGAGTGGATTCTGTCGTCACTATTGCCTCTTGTTGACCGGCTCGTTCTCCGGATTTAGTCGTAATTGAAAATGTCTAAACATAAATAACTAAGAAAGAGTTATTGATTCTGGAACTGAGGATCTCCTAGAGGTAACAGATCATCTGTTAGTTTTTTGTTTTTCAAATTACAAAACTCCAAAAGTACATTGGCCTAAAGAAACTACACTGATTTCGACATGGACGATTTTTTCTTTGACGTCGCCTGTATGCTGGGATAACGTAAAAACATTGAATGACATTGACGCCAAAATTGATTTTCTTATGTATCTACAACAACTATTTTTAACATACATGCATCATATCTCACAATTGTTACAAAGAAGCCCCTTGTAGTTACTAATATATTACTTAATTATGTAAATAATCCACTCAGTAGGAAGAAGAAAACATTCATTTGCTTTCATCTTTTTTTAAAACTTCATAGAAAACGTATAGTTTCATTGATTGCTTCAATGACTTAAAAGTATATCGCAAATATGCATAGCTATTCATTATATTGCGTTACGACTATTAGTTTTATAGTTATAATTCGATTTGAGAATTAAAACGTAAAACTATGATACTGCTTGATTTAAATTTACTATCCATTATTTTATCAACCATCGGTAAATAAAAACACCCGTCGACTAACCGCAAACCTCAGAAATAGTTGTCAAGACGTTTATTCACTATAGCATGCTGATGGAAGAGCTTGGTAATTATCCGGTTGATTCAAAAGTATTGGGCCTTGCTAATATGTTTAATATGAATATTTTATAAACAGGGGGAATTTAATTTAGAATGTAAGCGCCATCCGACTCTATAACGTGGCACCAACGAGTAGGCAGACTGCGGATACCACGTTCCCAGAACTCACGCGGTTGTGAAGCGAAAAAGTTTTGTATGACTATTTGTAGATGGTCACGATCGTCAAACGATCTATTATTTTAGTAAATATTTTCTTAGGGCACAGAACATATTGTAACGTTTTATTTATTTCGGGTTCGTGAGGTGTGAAAAATTAAATTCGCACTTTTAAACTAACACTATTTATTTAATTAATACAACTACGGACTAAACACTACGTAACTACACTAATTTATTTTTATACAATTTATATTAGAGCGTTGTACGGAAAGCCGCGATGATATTCAAATAGAGACTCCTGTCCCGCGTCGAGTGCGGGTATTTTATATGCATCCTGGATGGCTTCCAGTAAAGGCCGGGTGAACCCAGATCAGTACAGAAGCTCTCCCGAAGGTACGAGGCGCCTTCCGCCCGCATCGGCCGTCGGTGAGTCACCCTTGTTTACCGGTGGCGAAATCATAGCCCGGCGGCTAATCTCAGGCGGCGACATCATAGCCCGGCGGCTAGCCTCAGGCGGTACGACTCGGCGGATTCCGCAACAATATGTATGATAGTAAGTGGGGAGAAGGTCTGGCGGAAACGTGAATGGGGCAGAACTTCAAAACCTAAGTGCAAGAGTTTAAGGTGTGTCTGTTTTGCTACGCATTATCGTGCATAACTTTGCCCAGCCGCGGCAGCAGAAGATCCAGCTGGATGGCCAAATTGCGGAGTTGAGCACAATAGACAGCGGCGGTGACGGTGCTATTGTCCTCCAAGAGTTCTCAGTTATACCAGTGGCGGCTGGTGATAAAGGGCACAGGGGCACGTGCCCAGCCCAAATTTCAATAGAAAATATTTCTTCTGTGTTTACTATAAATTACTGCTACAATAATATCAATCAATCGTATACGACAAACTATTCATATTCTAATTATTATTCCCATTATACCACAAATAATGATTTTTATCACATATATATGACAGACTATCGATCGAGCACCGAACCACCGTAGTCTGAATTCGCATCGAGCCACCGTAGTCGCATTTCGCGCGCGTGGGCGAGGGCACACAGTTTCCCAGCCCTCGTTTTTAATCGGGCTTTTTCGGTGACGGGTAAAGTTTGGCGACCATTGCAGACAAAACGTCGTTAAATCGTTCGAAAATCAGCTGAACGGGTCACACTTGTTGAGCGACCGCTTTTAGTTTTATTGTTTATTTTCTTCGCTGAGAAGTGTGTTTTTACTATTTTTGATTGTGAAACGTTTCAAAATGAATTCGGTGGACTTTTTTATTGACTAATAAGCTTAATTAAAGCAAATTTTAAAAAGCGGGTGTATGATGACTAGGCTTTCGAATGTTTGCTTGTCCTCGTGTAAAATTCCACAAGAATATCCCGCGTTCCCGCGACGACGGGAATGGGGATGGCGTACCTACTACTGCGCATACGCGGGCTCTGGAGCGTTTTCGGGAAGAGTCAATGCCGTATGTAGCACGGGCAATAAATACACGCGTATACAGGTATAATGTACAAAACACTGAAAAATACGGTTTATACTTTCATGATCATAGAGTTTTATAGTGCCCAGCCCTACGTTGCTGCACACATTTCCGTACCCTATTGATGATTTTTGTTGCCAACTGTATGTACTTCATTCGAAGGCTTGGCATCACGAGAAATAAAGGGTGGGCCATCTATTGGTTTCTTTTTAAACTGAATGTTATTTCTACATTGCCTACATTGACGCGCTTGACATTTGACATATATGTGGTGTCTAACCTCCGCTGTAAGAAATGGAAGACGTTTTACGCTTGAACAACGTTGGGAAATATTGAAAAATTATTTCCAAAGTGAATGCACACTGTGTTGTAGAAACAGTGAGAAAATTGAGAACATATTTGGTCGAAATAAAGCTCCGTCAGCACCTGGTGTAAGAAAGTTCTTAAGGAAAGTTCGTGAAACTGGCATGCTTATGGATAACAGAAGAAGAAAGAATTGCTGCTGTTGCCCAAAGTGTGCGTGAAAACCCAAGAACCTCAACTCGTCCCAAAGCCACTACAACTTAATGTCAGTCGCACTTCTCTGAGGAGAATATTGCATAAACGCCTCGGATTATTTGCTTACAAGTTGCAACTTACTCAAAAGGTAAAGGAAAATGACCATGCATTTCGTTATTGCTTCTCCGTGCGGGCTTTAAATGATTTTGAAAATGACGCCGATTTCAATCGAAAAATAATTTTTTTCGGACGAAGCTCATTTTCATCTTGGAGGGCATGTTAATAAACAGAACTGTAGGATATGGGGTTTCGAAAATCCACAGGTAGTCGTACAGCAGCCAATGCATCCTGCAAGAGTGACTGTTTGGTGTGGGTTTTGGAGTGGAGGCATCATTGGTCCGTACTTCTTTCAAAATAAAGATGGTAACAGCGTTACAGTTAATGGAATGCGTTACAGAGACATGTTAACTGATTTTTTGTGGCCGCGATTGAACGATTTGGACTTGGACAATGTGTCACTCAAGCCGTGAAACAATCGATCTTTTGCATACTAAATTAGGTAACCGTGTTATCAGCCTTTTTGGAGACATTAATTGGCCATCGCGCAGCTGCGGTTTAACACCGTTGGACTATTTTTTATGGGGACATGTTAAGGACCGTTTTTACTCCAACGACAACAATTGACGCACTGAAGGAAAACATCACGGGTAGCCGGGTAGCCGGGTAGCCGGGTAGCCGAGTGGGTTAAAGCGCCGTCATTCCAGTCGCGATACCTCTGTGCGCGTTGTTCAAGTCCCAGCCGGGGTAGCGATTTTTAATTGTCTCGCTTTCTCCGTCAGGGCTTGATATGCAACCACTAATACACTAGTGTATAGGTGTGGATGCATAGATGCCAATCCAACCGCACATACCCTAGATTTGGTAATGTTCTGAGTTTTCTGGGTTTCCTCAGAACTGTAAAGCAAATGCGTTACCGAAATAATCTTAGGTCGCTCTCAGTGCGCCATGGCAAATAATAATAATAGACACTCCTTCCCGCACAGGTCCCTGAGAGGACCTAAGGGGTTACTCTTCGGAATAATTATAGGGTGAGTATTATTATTATTATTATTATCAATCGAGTTATTTGTGCAATAGAGCCACAAATAATCCAAAAAGTACTGCAAATTGGGGGGAAAAAATGAACTACTGCCAAGGCGGCCGCGGCGGCCATTTAACTGAAATTTTTTTCATAAGTAATGGGAAGGCATACTTTCATGAATAAAGCAACAATAATTTAAAAATATTCACTATGTAGTTTTAATAACAATTTTAAAAAGAAACCGTCTGATGGCCCACCCTATAAATACAATTTTAACCATGCAACGATATCACTTGATTACATACATATTTCATTAACCAATTTGACATCATTAGGACGCGTGCTTTAATAAATCTGACTATTAAAGTGTTAATTGTGGAACACTAGTGTTTTTATTTCCACAAAAACATTCCAATGACCGAACAATCGTCATATAGTTGTATAATTCCACGTAAAACAGGTGCTATTACAAACTTGCGACTTTTGACACAAGGCTGCTACGTGGGATTGCTCCTTTTATTGTCGTTCATTAGCTTGTTACAAAGTGGCACTTAAATTTATTCTTTCAAACGTCGATTTACATTAATTTAAACTATTACGTTTAAATTTAATACATACATTTATGGACGTCACGGTGTGCGTTGTTGTTCAATGACCGTTTTAGAACGATATGAACGACAAGGTCAACGTGGAAGTTGACAAATTGAAATATGCGCGGCATTATGTAAATGTAGAAATATTTTATGTTTGTGTTATGTATTCGAAAATTTAAAGTGCTTTTAGATACCTCTAATTTAATTGCCGGATAGGCATTAATTTGTATACAAGGTGTTTCATAATAAGGGAACAACGATGCAACTGTAGACAACGTTGTTTCGAGGTATTGATCCTGCACAATGCCAGGCAGTCTAAAGTAGACAGAACGTGAGATGCAAGGATAGACAATAGACATATCTACTGCCTTGAGTTGAGCAGATCACATATTACGCAAAACTAAGGTCAAAAAAATTTAACGATTTTCTGTACAGTTTTACTTTTCTTGAGTTGTCTGTTGTATAAAAACGAACCGCATGAAGTTAAATATGTTTTATGAATAAGAAGATGAGATCGAAATGAATTAGTACAATTGGATATGGAACCCAAAATGTGTCGGCATGTGAGAATAATTAAGGGTTCCAAAAAAAACTAAAGTTAATATCAAAAAGGTCTAGAACTAACAAAAAAAGTTAACGACGACTTCTCCCAGATCAACAAGTTATCCCAGGCCTAGGTTTGGAACTTCTTAATCAGCTCTAAAAATGACAAAAGTGCAAAAGAAATGAGAAATTGGGTTATGGACTTCCTTCTACTCTTCTTTGCTATTTCTTTTAGAGATCGGAATAGCCGATACAGTTTTAAAAAAATGATGTTCTACTTTATATTTACAATGTTTAATTTAACAACTAAATGCAAAAGTTTAATGATGTATATGTATAAGAACTTATAATTTTTATGAATAAGGACAAAACATAACAAAGAAGTCCAACTTTTAAAAGAAAACGGTTTGGGATATGAGTTTTGATTACAAAAAATGCAATGTGAAAACTAACAAAAATCGAGTCTAATTTATAGAAAATTGCAAAAGTTTTGTTATGTTAAATAATTACTTAATATAGTTTTGCAGTCTTGACTTATTAAAAGCAAATGTACGAGATATAGCTATTAAATAACCGAACTGCTGTCATAACACTTCTTATTCGTTACCAATTACAGTAGCAAGTTTTTCGCCTTCAGTGTACCTTGGCGATCTGTACACCGCTTCATACGATTTTTTCATTGTTGAAAGCAGTGCTGGAAGTTCGCTTCTTCTTCACCTCCGTCGCTTTTGCTTTAACCGTACTTTTGAATCTTGTCCCCACGATTCATCACAAGTAATCAACGTATTTAACAAGCCTGGATCAGTGTCAGTGTTGTTTAGAATGTCAGCGCAAATGTTCATTCTTGATTTCTATTGCTCGGGAGTGTGGAGTTTTGGCACCATCTTTGTGCATGTTGAACGATTCATGCAAAATCTGGCGAACACATTCTTTGTCGATTCCTGTTATTTCGGCAAGCCCTCGGATACTTAGACGATGATCTTCGCGGATTAATTTAGCAATTTCTTGAGGGCCGTCCGGGGCGCGGATCGTCTTCGGTCGTTTCACGTCCCTCTTTAAACCATTTAGACCATTCAAAAACCTGCGGGATAAACATTCATTCCCGTACACTTCTTTTAATATTGCATAAGCTTCTGTAAAATTTTTCCACAGTTTAACAAAAAAACTTGAGATTAACCCGTTGCTCCATCTGAACACTTTACATTTTTTCGACGCGTCATTAGTGCGTAGACTAATTCAAACGACTGCTACAGTTAAACTGAGTGAGCCACTGGCTTGTCCAGCGGGTTTCGGGGGGGGGAAAGTATCACCAGACACAGTTCTGTTCAAAACTTGTCGCGACACGCTCACAGCGCGCTGGTAGCAGCATCAGTTCGGTTATTTAATAGCCACACCTCGTATTTGGCTTGGAAATTTTGGCGACTCTTGGACTTATTTTGTTCTCCAGGTTCACTGGTGTCATTTATATTACTTTATTTAGAAACACCTTGTATATAGCTAACATCTACAATTATTCGGTAAAGGAGCAGTGCGGCACGATTAAATCAAATAATCTTTTAAAACACCACCATCGGAATCTTACACTGTTTGAATTAGGAGGTTGGGAAAAACCCCCCCCCCAAGAAAAAAATACATTAAAAAAAAAAAGGAAAAAAAAAAGATTATTACCTAAAAATTTTTTAAAATGTTGTTAAAAATATCCAAAAAAATTTTAAAAAAAAATTTTTTTTTTTTAAAAAAATTTTTTTTTTATTTTTAAAAAGGGGCGGGTTCCCTCCCCCGGGGGCCCCGTGGTGGGCGGGGGGGGGGCGACAACCCCCCCCCCCCCCCCCCTTTTTTAAAATTAAAAACCCCTCTTTCCCCCCTCCCTCCCTCCTTCCTCCCCCCCCCCCCCCCCCCCCCCCCCCCTTCCCCCCCCCCCCCCCCCCCCCCCCCCCCCCCCCCCCCCCCCCCCCCCCCCCCCCCCCCCCCCCCCCCCCCCCCCCCCCCCCCCCCCCCCCCCCCCCCCCCCCCCCCCCCCCCCCCCCCCCCCCCCCCCCCCCCCCCCCCCCCCCCCCCCCCCCCCCCCCCCCCCCCCCCCCCCCCCCCCCCCCCCCCCCCCCCCCCCCCCCCCCCCCCCCCCCCCCCCCCCCCCCCCCCCTCCCCCCCCCCCTCCCTCCCCCCCCCCCCCCCTTCCCCCCCCCCCCTCCCCCCCCCCCCCCCCCCCCCCCCCCCTCCTCTTCCTTCTCCCCCCTTTTTTTTTTTTTTTTTTTTTTTTTTTTTTTTTTTTTTTTTTTTTTTCCCTTTTTTTTTTTTTTTTTTTCCCCCTTTTTTTTTTTTTTTTTTTTTTTTTTTTTTTTTTGTTTGTTGTTTGGTTGTTCGTTTTTTTCTTCCTTTTTTCTTCTCCCTTCTTCCCTTCCTCCTCCTGCGTTGTCGGCGCCGTTGCTTCTTCTCCTTGTTTTTCTTTCCCCTCCTCTTTTTTGTTTTTTTCTCTTTTGTCCCCTTTTTTTTTTTTTTCCCTCTTCCTCTCTCCCTTCCCCCCCCTGCCCTCCCCCCCCCCGCGCCCCCCCCCCCCCCCCCCCCCCCCTTCCCCCCCTCCCCTCCCCCCCCCCCCCCGGGCCCCCCCCCCCCCCCCCCCCCCCCCCCCCCCCCCCCCCCCCCCCCCCCCCCCCCCCCCCCTCCCCCCCCCCCCCCCCCCCCCCCCCCCCCTCCCCCTCCCCTCCCTCCCTCTTTCCCTCTCTCTCCCCCCCCCCCCCCCTTTTTTTTTCCCGTCCCCTCCCCTCCGGGTCCGGTTGTGTTTTTTGGGGGGGGTGGGTTTTTTTTTTTTTTGTTCTTCTCCTCTCCCTTCTCTTCCCCCTCCCCCCCCCGCCCCCCCTCCCCCCCCCCCCCCCCCCCCCCCGGGGGCCCCCCCCTTTTGCCTGTCCCCTCCTCCCCTCCTCTCCCCTCCCTCCCCCCCCCCCCCCCCCCCCCCCCCCCCCCCCCCCCCCCCCCCCCCCCCCCCCCCCCCCCCCCCCCCCCCCCCCCCCCCCCCCCCCCCCCCCCCCCCCCGGGCCCGGCCCCCCCCCGCCCCCCCCCCCCCCCCCCCCCCCCCCCCCCCCCCCCCCCCCCCCCCCCCCCCCCCCCCCCCCCCCCCCCCCCCCCCCCCCCCCCCCCCCCCCCCCCCCCCCCCCCCCCCCTCCCCCCCCCTGGGTCCCCCCCCCCCCCCCCCCCCCCCCCCCCCCCCCCCCCTCCTCTGCTTCCCCCCCCCTTTTCCTCCTCCCCTTCCCCCTCCCCCCCCCCCTCCCCTTCCCCTTTTTCCCCCCTTTTTCCCCTTGCCCCCCTTCCCCCCCCCCCCTCCCCCCCCCCCCCCCCCCGGGCCCCCTCCCTTTTTTCTTTTTTCTTTTCTCCCCCTCCCCCCCCCCCCCCTCCCCCCCCCCCCCCTCCCCCCCTTTTCCCCCCCTTTTTCCCCCCCCCTCCCCCCTCTTCCTCTTCCCCCCTCTCCCCCCCCCCCCCCCCCCCCTCCCCCCCCCCCCCCCCCCCCCCCCCCCCCCCCCCCCCCGGCCCCCCCCCCCCCCCCCCCCCCCCCCCCCCCCCCGGGGCCCCCTCCCCCCCCCCCCCCCTCTCCCTCGCTGCCCTGGGCCCGTTCCCTCTCCCCCCCCCCCCCCTCTCCCCCCCCCCCCCCCCCCCCCCCCCCCCCCCCCCCCCCCCGGGCGGCGGCCTCCCCCCCCCCCCCCCCCCCCCCCCCCCCCCCCCCCTCCCCCCCTCCCCCCCCCCCCTCCTTCCCCCCCCCCCTCCCTCTCCCTTCCTTTGGTGTGCCCCCCCCCCCCCCCCCCCCCCCCCCCCCCCCCCCCCCCCCCCCCCCCCCCCCCCCCCCCCCCCCTTCCCCCCCCCAAGGCCCCCCCCCCCCTTCTCCCCTTGCCTTCCCCCCCCCCCCCCCCCCCCCCCCCCCCCCCCCCACCCCCCCCCCCCCCCCCCCCCCCCCCCCCCCCCCCCCCCCCCCCCCCCCCCCCCCCCCCCCCCCCCCCCCCCCCCCCCCCCCCCCCCCCCCCCCCCCCCCCCCCCCCCCCCCCCCCCCCCCCCCCCCCCCCCCCCCCCCCCCCCCCCCCCCCCCCCCCCCCCCCCCCCCCCCCCCCCCCCCCCCCCCCCCCCCCCCCCCCCCTTCCCCCCCCCCCCCGCCCCCCCCCCCCCCCCCCCCCCCCCCCCCCCCCCCCCCCCCCCCTACACGCTGAATGATGATGAAAAATTCTTTTGATGTAACAGACCTCGTAAAAGACTTGTTTATAAAAGGGTAGCGCCAACTGCTTTTCGATCTCAGCCTTTTCATTACTTTTGCCACTTCTTATTCATTCTTTGATCTTGTTATTTAACATCCCCATCCTAGGCACAGTCGTTCTGAATATGACTTACAACCACTTACAATTATTACCAACTTAACCTCCAACTTTTACAATAAGCGTTTTAAAGTTGGAGGTCTTTAAACGCTGTATAAGGTTTGTTCGTTATACAGGGTGAATCATAAATAATGGTACATAGTGCAACATCAGATTTCTGATGTTAAAATAATGGCGAACTTACCATGTTACATATTTGGTTGTTACATTTCTAATTAATTTTAAATTATTTTTGTCTATGCTATGGTTGTTGTCAAAACATGTTAGGCAACACAAGATTTTTCCGTTCTGCTATATTTTAATTGAGCCATGTGTTCTTTAAACTTTTCTTTAGTCAAAATAGATATATTTGATTTGATTTTGATTTTGCTCAATATACAATCTTTACAACCACCCTTTTCAACGCAAATGGCAAGTTTTAATTTTCTAATTCACCGTTTGGTAAATTTCCCCCTCAGTAAAAAGAGGTTTGAACATGAGAAAAATTGCATTAAGGATGTAGCTAAGAATAACGGTTACTCAGTCCATTTAATATATACGTTAGTAAGGAAGCGTAAATTTAAGAGATATTATACACAATAGATATAGATAGACAATTTGAAATTTGTTTCGTTACCAACCTAAATTCACCCGCGAAATAGATACAGTTTTTAAAAATATGAATATCAATTTGGTTTGTAATTCTAAAAATAAACTACAAACGCTTTTGGGCAACCCCAAAGATAAAATCGACAATAACGAAAAGTCTGGAATATACGAAATAAGTTGTAAAGATTGTGATGAAAAGTATATTGGGGAAACAAAAATATCTACTTTGACTAGATTTAAAGAACACATGGCTGATATAAAATATGGCAGAACGGAAAAATCTTGTATGGCCCAACATGCTTTTGACAGCAACCATAGCAGTGGCGGTGCGTGATATTTCAGTTAGCCATATCTTGAAAACGACGCATGGGACCCACTTCACTTTTTAGGTGATGACTATACACCTCTTACAGAAAGGATTTATAGTGAAAAAACCGTCAGCAAAGTTTGCGAAAAAATTTTCAAAAACACTGGAGCACTCCCTGGGTTCTCAGTAACGCTCTGTGGAATATTTGCAGTATATTTTTTTTCATAATCTAGAAACAAATATAAGGAGACGTTTTTAGATTTGTTATAAAATATTTTTGTTTCAAAAAGTTATGGCCATTTTAATTTTGGGAAACAAAATGTTCCTATAAAATTAAAATTGAAATGGCCATAACTTTTTTGAAAAAAAAATATTTTGCAACAAATCGAAAAACGTCTCCTTATATTTGTTTCTAGATTATGAAAAAAAATATACTGCAAATATCCCACAGAGCGTTACTGAGAACCCAGGGAGTGCTCCAGTGTTTTTGAAAATTTTTTCGCAAACTTTGCTGACGATTTTTTCACTATAAATCCTTTCTGTAAGAGGTGTATACTCATCACCTAAAAAGTGAAGTGGGTCCCATGCGTCGTTTTCAAGATATGGCTAACTGAAATATCACGCACCGCCACTGAACAATAGCATAGACAAAAATAATTTAAAATTAATTAGAAATATAACAAACAGTAGACAGTTGGATGCTTTTGAAAGTTTAAAAATCATAAAATGTAACAGTAGTATGAACAAGGCCAATGGTCCAATACCCAATAGTCCACTGTTCGCTTTGATAAACAAAAACATATGTTATGGTTCAGTGAACTATGACAGCAAATTAAGTATGAATAGAACAAGTGTGTATGTTAGAATTTAGTGGAAAACGTCCAGTTTTTTGTTCCTATGCCGAAGGTTCCAGTACCCACTCCAGGATTAAAATTTAGTGTTCATCTTCTCCTGAAGATGCCAACTTAGTTGGCGAAACGCGCGTCAAGAAAAGTATAGTAGTTCGGAGTTTCGTGGAAAACGTCCTGTTGTGTCAGATATGTTTTAAGATTTGTGCTTATGTTAATGGTATATTAACTTCCTGAAAAGTTGGCACTCCTTGGCCTATATGGTACTGAGTTGTTCTAACTGACGAAATAGTTGTTTATCGAGTACATTCAGGGGGTACATCACAGGCACTTTGCATTAAAAGTAAGTCGAACATAAACGGAGTTCTCAAGGGCAAACCCTTTTTTTATTTTTTATGTTTCGGAATTTATGTGACGTCTACAATCGCGTTTGTCGCTACACAGCAGTTCTTCCTTAGATACTTTACACATTACGGTAGCGCCATCATCAAATAAATCTTCGGAATCACCGATAAATGTATTCACTTTGTCAGCAAATGGTCGTTTTTTAGTCGTTTGCACTTTTCTTTTATTACTAATGTAATGTAACGCCGACGACATAGTGTTTATGTCGTCGGCGTTACTCGAACATTATCACAACTGCTTATAATTTATACTATAGTTTCTAATCAGTATGTCGTGGTAATAAGACATAAGGTACAGACAGGACATCAGGATACAATGCAGGACAATCAGACATGTATTGGAAGAGGAGGGGACACGTAGATATACTAAAATAAAAATTTAAAGTTTTCATTCTCTTACGTTTTATTGTAACGAAGTATATCTTGCTTTGGGAAATTTTAACCAAAATGTGCCTTTATTGATGAAGGTCTACTTTTCCTGTTGGCGTAGTCCGCCTTGATACACCTAGATGTCGATACCTACTTTATTGAAATATTTAAGTTTTTGCTCCTGCGGAAAAAACTATCACCGGGAGCCGTGAGGGAATCGGTGAACTATGATAAATGTGGCCAGATTCATTTTTCGTTCTCACCTCTGAGTAGTTAACCACGGAGTGCTCCCCGTAAGAAATATTTTTTTGTGGTGCTTGCCGCTGGAAAAGTGTCCTTGGTAGGATTTATTTTTCCGCGTTACATTTTAGGTAAGTTTTACATTATGTACATTATAACAATGTAACATCCACCAAGGAAACGATTAAGCATGGTGTTCCACAAGGCTCAATATTAGGTCCTACGCTTTTTTTAATATATATAAACGATCTTCCTAACATGTTGAACAAAGAGGATACACTGAGTATTTTATTTGCGGACGATACAACTATAATGACAAAGAATAATTGTCCCGATCAATTGTTAAACGAATTACCTCACATACAATCGATCATAAAAGACTGGTTCATTTCTAATAAACTTAGTTTAAGTTTATCTAAAAGTGAGACCATGATATTTAGTCTTAGAAATATGGATGAAATTGTTAATTCGTCAACTGTAAAATTTCTCGGTGTATTTCTTGACCCAAAGTTATCATGGGACAAACACACCGATTATATTTGTAAAAAAATTTCGAAACATATATATTTACTTAGAAATTTGGCTGGAAAAGTATCACAGAATATTTTGATAACAGTATACCATAGTTTTATTCATTCAATAATATCTTATGGCATCTTAATTTGGGGCCATGCCTCTTCTAGTGCACATGTGTTCTCAGCACAGAGAAAGGCAGTTAGAATTATGGCAGGACCAGGCTATAGAGACGATTGTAAGACCGAATTTATAAAGATGAATATACTTACTGTGCCGTGTACTTACATCTTGCAGTGTCTGTTATATGTACAAAATAATAAAATGAAATTTCCATTGCGTAAAGAAATACATACATATAACACCAGGAAAAAGAGAATCTAGATGCAGCATTTTTAAGATTAAGTAAAACAAGAGTGGGAACAAATCATTGGGGATTACAGTTTTATAATATCTTACCAGTAAACATAAGGAATCTAAATTTTAATCATTTTAAAAGGAGGGTAAAAACATATTTATTAAAAAATGCTTTTTATGACACCAATCAGTTTTTATTAAGTAATGTTAGTGAAATGTAATTATTATAAGTAGTTTGTTTTGTTTGTTTTTATAAATATTATCTGTCGTATACACTGTACTTCATAATGTATTTTAATGTGTATGTTGTGTCTCAAAAAATGTTATATCTACATCTAATTTTATCTATGTATATATTGTATATTTAAATTTGTTTTATTGTATCTACATTTACCTTTTTTTATATACTTACAAAAATTTGTTCTTTTTTGACGTGTGTAAACACTTATGTGTATTTAACACCAAATTGTAAATAAATAAATAAGTTTTGGTTTCTTCCCTAAAATACGGATTTGATCTTTTGTAGTTTGTTTTTACCTATTTTTACCCGTTGCCATTAGCAATATAATGTTTATTTATGTTTGTTATATCTGTATTTAATCTAAATCTGTAATCTGTAATATCTGTATTTAGCCTCACCGTTATTTTGTCATATATTTATGCATTTTAGTGTGGGATATACTTCGCTGGCTGATTAAAAAACCACGTTGTCCGGGAAGTTTGTTTTTATTTCCTCGAACCCCCCTGAAGGTCCGCAAACCCGCGCCGTGCAGACGCTGGGTTTTGTAACATTATAACCTCGGTCTTAGAACGTTTTAGACATATTGTTCACAAATAATGGTTCTACAGTTCGCGTACAACGCGCATTTTTAAAAATAATCCATCTTCGGCCACCCGTCGGGGATATTAAGCTGCTTCACAATAATTAATTTTCTTGCCAGCTGGCGTTCCCCTCGGCAGTAAACACAATAATGAAAGAATCAAAAGAGATCATTGTTCATTTGTTATGTGCATTTGACGAGAAAATCCCACACGCTAGGCTTATTCAGGAGCGAGCTATTCTTACATCATCGCCTACCGGGTTTCGGCGCTGAAATACATAAGGCCGATTGAAAAGTACAGAGCCGTTGTCTCGAAACCTCTTGAATTTTGTGAAAGGGTCCGGACAAATAGTATAAAGGGACATACCAGGTGTGTAAATTAAGTAATGAGACTGACAACGTGGCGCCCGGTCTGGCAACACTGCGGAAACGGGACTTGGAAAGGCGGTAGGTTAACATGTAATGCGCCTTCACAACAAGTTTGGACTTGTTAGAGTCATTTGTTTGTTCTTTGTGACTATTTTCGTATACCGTTTTTTCCTAGTGCGTTTTAAAAATGAGTGACATTTTGAGCAACGGTATGCCTCAGGTTTTGCTTCAGACTTGGACACAGCGCAACGGATACTTTTGCAAAACTTCAACACGCCTACGGAGACAGTGCTTTTTCAAGAGCCCAGGTTTTTAGATGGTTTAAGGCATTCTCAGAAGGAAGAGAGTCGATTGAAGATGAACCACGCAGCGGAAGGCCTTCATCTTCAAAAACCGATGAATCTGTCGATAGAATACGGGATCTTGTGCGTTCAGATCAGAAGAATGATCGGGGAAGAGTTAAATTTGAATCACACCACTGTTCATCAGATTTTGACTAACGATTGAGGATGAGAAAAATTGAGCAAAAATGGTTCCAAAAAACCTTTCGCAGGAACAAAAGGGCACCAGGAGAGAAAGGTGTCTTGAGTTAGAATCGATTGAAAATGATCATAATTCTGTGGAACGTGTAATTACTGGTGATGGGACTTGGATGTTTGAGTACGACCCGAAAACCAAACGCGAAAGCATTGAATGCCACACTTGAAGACTCAAAAAGGAAGAGTGAGCAAGCGAAGAAAGTGAGCAAGAAGAAGGCAAATGCATGCTGAATTGCTTTTTTGATAGCCAGGGAATTGTCCAGAAAGAGTTTGTGCCTCCAGGCCAAACAGTAAAACAACACTTTTACAGAGAGGTTTTTGAAAAACCTCGAAAAAGTGTCATATGTGTGAGACCATAGAAAACATTCAAACGGCTGTAAAGTCATTTTGAAGGGGACAATACTGAATTGTAATTCTATTAGAATAAAAAAAAATAAAAAAACCACTCTCATTACTTAATTTACACACCTCGTACATAGATGAGCGTAAGCATAGTCATGTTTAGTGGGGAATAATTCTAATGCAAGGACCTGAGAACAAACGAAACGTGTGCATTGAATAAATTAAACACAACTTTTCTTTTGTGGGTCTACAGGCCAACAAAAACACCCATATTGCCATGTATTTTGGCCCGCGGAAACCGAATCTGGACTCAGTTTTAACCCTATTGGGATCTGATTTTCGCTGATACGACATCTCGTGGTCAAAGTAGTAAGCATTAAAATATTCCTGTTATCTGCAGCTCTGCTTTTTCATCGACATCCTCTTTTTATGACATAAAAGATACGCTATGGATGTTGATATAATCCTTAATGTTCTAAAAGTTCATACAAAAATCGTTTTTATGTAATAAATTGTTGCAGTGTGTAAGGAAATAGTTTAAATGCGTACAGCATTGAATTCTAAAAGTCAAGCAAACACTTTGTGTGGCGAAAATGTTGATCAATTGAAAGCATCGCTTTAAGAGTGAGGAAGTATCCGTATGCTGAGAATGCTTCCTTATTAATTTTCGAAGTATACATTTAAGAGAGTCCTGTCCAATTTCACGACTGTTCGTAGAGATACTGACCATTCGAAACTTGTTTCGTATTGTCTTATTCACCCGCGGACTAGATAAAGTTTTTAAAAATATTAATTTCAATTTGGTTTACAATTGTAAAAGTAAACTATAAACGCATTTGGGCAACCCCAAAGATAAAATCAACAATAGCGAAAAGTCAGGAATATACAAAATAAGTTGTAAATATTGTGATCAAAAGTATATTGGGCAAACAAAAAGATCTATTTTGACTAGATTTAAAGAACACGTGGCTCATTCGAAATATGGCATAACGAAAAAATCTTGTGTTGCCGCCTTTGACAACAACCATAGGATAGACATAAATAGTTTAAAATTAATTGGAAATGTAATAAATAGTAGACAGTTGGATGCTTTTGAAAGTTTAGAAATCATTAAGTGTAACAGTAGTATGAATAAGGACAATGGTCCAATACCCAACAGTCCACTGTTTGCCATGATAAACAAAGACAGCTGTTACGGATCAGTGAACGGTGCGGCAAATTAAATATAAATAGAGAAAGTGTGTAGGTTAGAATTTAGTTTTAATCTCCCTGAAGATGCCAACTTATTTGGCGAAAGGCGCATCAAGAAAAGTATAGTAGTTCGGTGTTTCATGGAAAACGTCCTGTTTTTTTTTTAGTGTTTTTTTAGGTAAAGTATATTGGTTAATCGTTATAATAATATATATTAATATTAGTTGTAGGTTAAGTGAAAGAGTAGCCTTAGTTAAACTTCGCCTACTTGTATTTTGTTTATAAACGATATTATTTTTACCATCTGCAACTCGAGATGCACAAAGCCTTCGCAACTGGACGTCTTCGAATACGATGTTGATAATATGGTTACTCGTTGGCGACAATTTACTGAATAAGATGACGTTTATGTTGTGAATCAAATTGCTTTCAGTCATAAAGTCGTTTTTATTTTTTATTTTCTTTTCAATATGCCAGTCGCATGATGTAGTGTGTTCTCAAATCGAGGATGTGATAGCTGTAAACGTCAATACAAAATGCTCTATTAATCATATCGTGATTTTCATTCGTGTTTTATATGAAGTTAACATATTGTATCCATTTCACGTTGAAGACCTAAGAAGGTATCAAGAACGTATTAGTTTCTTTACATAATCCTACACGTTTAGCATCATTTCAAATGTCAAAAAACGATTGGATTTTTTATTAAGCTCATATATAGGTACTTTTTAGGAAAATTTAGCAGTTGCAAGTAGCTATTGTAAGATTATAATACTTTGAGACTGACATTAAAAAAAAACATATTTTTTTAGTTTCATATGTAATGGAAACTTCAAAATCATAAAACATATCAACATTAGCCTAACTTGTAAACTTTCTGTCGAAACACTGTTTCATTGATAGCAAAAAATCAGTTTCAAGATCGCTGAAACCGATTTCGATTCGATTTCTCTGATGTTATCTAACAAGTACTATTACTAGTAAACAATGTAACAAAATTAATAATCGCAGATACAGGTTTACACAGTACGTAGAACAGCCAAAAGTTCTATCAATAATTTTGTCACCTGTTGCGTAAAGGCAAACTATGGTAGATACATAAAAGTATAATATTGTCAGAAAGTTGATAAAAAATGCTCCAAAGCTACAGTGTTGGTATAAAAAGTAATGAGACTCAATTGTTCCTCACGCGACTATACTTCCCGGCACAATCGCAGCTGGCGGGTTTGGTGGTGGGGAGTTTAAGCTTCGAAACGGCGGGTTGGGCAGTCGTCTGCAACCACTTGTTTGGGCAGCATGGTCTTTTTAGTGTACTCTGTGATATGAATGATGAAACTCGGTCAAAGCTCCGAAATGCAGAAAGCAATTGAGCAGCGTGCTTTTTACGTGGAAGTGCTCAAAATATTGAAACACAGAGTAAACCGAGTGAGGCCAGTCATCGCCGCCTATTGGAGGCTTCACCACGACAATGTTTCAAGCCACACCTGCTTGGTGCTGCGCAGCTACCTCGCCAAGAACGGGATTTCAACGATTCCCCAGCGGCCCTACAGTCCTGACCTGACCCCTTCAGACTTTTTCTTTTTCCAAAACTTAAAACCGCCCTCAAAGGACGCTGCCACGGGATTCTGGACGCCGTCAAAGCGGCTACGACGTGAACTTTAAAAGACATTCCGGAAGCCGCCTCCAAGGCCGCCTTCGAATCGTGGAAACATCGCTGGCAGAAGTGTGTGGATGGCCGAGGGACTTTTACAAAGGAAGAGTATTTTTTACAAAGTTAGTCTCATAATTTGTTATATAAACCCTGCATATGTATTTATTAGAAATGCGATTGAACCAATTGCCACGAATTGTACCAATTGGTAATTCTTTCACAGCTTTTTTTTAACAATTTTTTCAAAGATTCGACTGTGGACTGCCGTTTTTTTGCACGCAATCACTCCAAGGTTCTCCCAGATTGCGTAATCCAGCGGATTTAGGCATTTCTCAGTTGAGTCTTTCAAAAAAATCCATAAAAAAAGCTGTGAAAGAATTACCAATCTGTACAACTCGTAATTCAATATTTGCTTGGCCAGAAAGACTTCGACGTTGCGTTGCTGATGAGGATTCCCACTTTGAATGAATTACATATAGTTTTGTAGCATTTTTATCAACTTTCTGACACTGTGTTTAATTTAATAAAAATAATTAAAAAATTATTTTTACCGCGATTTTCCGCATATTTTAGGAGCAACAAATTCTGCAATGCTACAACTAATTCGTACGAAGCTAACCACAAATTCCCATAACTTTTCCGAGTCGGGAAAACATGAACAAACCCTTGTATGTGGGGTGTTTTTCTGAAAATCATTTCAAAAATGATTTTTATCGCTATTTTCCGCATATTTTAACAGCAACATTGAAATATGCGATATATCCCGGTAAGTATGGTTTTTTCATTATTTCTGTCGAAACATCGTTTTAGTTTGAATCTGAAACGTCATGGGAATTTGTTGTTAAGTCGGTACGAATTATTTGTACCACTGCAGAATTTGTTGCTGCTAAAATATGCCACATATCCGAAAAAATATATATTTCATAGATATTTCTATCAAAACACCCCCTATACAAGGGTTGGTTAATGTTTTGCCGACTCGGAAACGTCATGGGAATTTGTTGCTAGGTTCGTACGAATTAGTTGTTGTTTTCCAGCTTTGGTGAAGAGGAACATATGCCAATCGTTCGAGAAATGATCATCTTTTAACCCTTATTCTTGTATAAAATTTGACAATCTCTCATTTCTTAAAAACAACTATGAAAGCAGCAATAGTGTCACAACTAATTAGCAACAAAAAAACTATGTACGATAAGTTATTTCCCGATTATATATAATCATTTTGTGTGTTGCTGTTTTGCTAACTTCATATGAACTCGGCGAAACATCCCTTATTAAAAAAAACATTTAATGTTGCAATTACTACAACTAATTAGCAACAAAAAAATGAATAATTTAGGCCGTCTCCCGATTTATTCTATTTATTTTTCATGATCGTATTTTGCTAACTTCATGTGAACTTAGCGAAACACCCCGTTTTTTTTAATGTAGAGCAACAAATTCAATATTACTACAACTAATTATCAACTTTTTAGCAACAAATTATGAGCTGATTCCACATTCGATTATTTGAAAGTGTTTCGCTAAGTTCACGCACATTAAAGCCTGAAATATTTCAGAGCCAATTTCAAATTTGTTTGTGGCGAAGCCGAAATATTAGTATCACTTTGTTTATACCATTTTTCACGCATAGGACGGATGGTTTCCCTCCTGACGATTCTAAATATCGGTGGTTGGCCATTAAATGACCTTTAAATCTCAAAAATAGTTAATGTCAATGTAACATCATGTGTCCTTTATTCCATCTAACTTTTGTCTGAAGATTTTTTTTGTAAAACGCTTTCAACCACAGTACATGAGAAATAAAATATTTCTTCATTGTATAAATAATATTTCTGAGGTACCTACATATGTATGTATGTATTTAAACTGTCAACGTATTGTTTGTTAAATTAGTGGTTAGACATACCATTTAATTAGCATTACATAATATCTTTTTATTATCTTCCTGCATTAATTGATGTTAACATTTTTATTATGGTCTCCGACAATGGCATCGATTTTGATAATCGTTGCTATCTGCAGGTGATTGATTAAATGATTGCCAATATAGGCTACGTCTGTATAATTAGGCGAGTTTCGGCCGTTCAGAGTTTTCCGTTCTCTTAGCGGGTTCAGGCTCCAAGTTTACAAATTCCCTTTCACGCGCGACTTTCTATTTTAATTGGTTTTAGTTATTGATAGTTACCAAAGGCGACTCTGCTTTGCATACTTAAATGTTATAAATAAATGTAGTTACATTCAAGTGTTATCGTCTCTTCTGGTTGATTTCGCATGTGTCGACAGTTCAGAACTATCTCCAAATAACTAGCTCTCGGATAGTTTTTTTTTACGTTATACAGGGTGTAAAGAAAGTGGCACAAACCTTGAAGGCGGACAGTATGACCCAAAATATGCAGAAAAGTCTTAATTAACATGGAAGGGTTCGGAAATATAAGACGTTTTGTTTTTAGATCATTATGTTACAGAAAGGTAACAAATTAACACGAACACTTTTTACAACTTACTAACACCGAACAGAGCTGGGATAGATATTTTAAAAAAAGTAACTAAGATAATTTTTAAAGATACCCAAGAAAAAGTACCTAAAATACTTCAGATAATTTTAAATACTTTGAATTATGGCATAATATGGCATAAATAGATATAAACGGATACACGTATGTGAAACAATATTCCGTGCTTGGTAATTTTAAAAAGTACATTGAATGTACGCAAACTTTATTGTAATGTAAATAAAGTATAATATAACAGGAAATACAATAAAAAATAATAAAAAAAGCCAACTCCACTAACTTCCGCAAGTATTAAAAGTTACAAATAATGAGAAACAAAACCACAAAACTGAAAAAAAACCAAAAAGTGTAGGTGAAAGAAAAAATAAAAATAATTATAATCGAAACCTATTAATAAAAATACAAATTGCTCGTCAAAATTAGCATAACATTTTTTAGATTAGTGCCATTTGCGTTCTGTTCGAGTTAGAGACTTGCGGTTTTTAATTTTCGGTAGCCTAAAGGTTTGTTTTAATGTCGCTACACTGTGACTTAAACGGTTTGCCGTCCACACCCCAAAAACCAACCCCATGTCGAGATATGAATTCACAAGATTTTGACGGTAATTCAGAGACTTGGGGGCTGAACTAAAAAGGACGCTGTCAAGTAAAAATTCCATCCCGGCACACATTAAGACTTCCTCAATAATTTCTGTGCTTTTGGTCACTATCACATCTCTTCTTCTTCTTCATCTTTGCATATACGCTGGGTATTGCGTGGTTTGATCTCTATTGGGCCGAATCCATTGATCCTAATGCTGCCAATATAAATTAGTGTGGGGTGCCACAACTCGCTTTCACCCTTTGACAACTCAAGTATCCCTCCAGGCCACACCTACACTGAGGGGGAGTAGGTTGTAGGAGGCTGCGTGAGATGTCGTTTTGTCTCAAATTCATGTCATGGCATTACTTGAAGGCTCTCGAAGTTAACGGGATCCACTGCGGACGGCCGATTGAGCGCCAAAAGTGAATTTCCTCCTCCAACCCACCCTCTGAAAATTTGCCGCATTGAGGAGTTGTAAGCAAGTCTTGACGCGAAACTCAGAAAGCTTTCCTGAGGACGTTCGAACCCTTTTCGGCACACTCCGAGATGTCTTTCTCTTTGAAATCCTCTTATCGTCCCATCATCCCCGTTTTGAACCCCCCCCAAAAAATTTTTTGGGGGGGGAAAAAAAAAAAAGGGGGGTATCTCGTTGGGTAGGCGGAACCTTCCTTTTCACTTGTGTGAATCGACAATCGCAAAATTCGTGAGATGTTTAGTAGGCGCGAAAAGTGTTCTTTGTCACTTGGGCGCATGGACTCTCGACTGGGCTAGCATCTGCAAGGCGGTCCACCCAAATAACACCCGTTTCCACTAATTTTTACGAGCGAGATCATGTTTACAAAAAAACCATACAGGTAATACACAAACTTCAGTAAATTCGAGAGCAATCCAGGATTTATAACTTTTTCCTGCATCGAACGAGTTTCACGGAAACAGGAGGTAGATTTTGCTACATCTAGACTTCACCAAGAGTCTTTATATAAATGTACATAATTTCGCTATGCCGCCGTTACTTCTGTAGACACGGAATGTCGATTTTCTCTGTACAAGTGGATATTCACTTATAGAAGATATAGATTTCGCTACATCTAGACCACCAAGAGTCTTTATATAAATATCAATTATTTTGATATAAAGGTAGCAGGGCAACTTGTTATTTAAAAAAAAATCGTATCGACGTTATTCGATCGCAACTAATTAGCGACTAAAAAAATTAATGATTTTAGACGGTCCGTCAGTATAAAATATTTTTTTATTATTATAGTTGCTCTGCTAACTTGATATAAAGTTAGCAGGGGCAGCCCGGGGTAAAAAAACAACAATAGCGACAAAATCAGGTGACTCGCAACTAATAAGCGGCAAATTTTCGGCATAGTAACTTTTCGATTTGCGCAAGTTGCCCTGCGAACTTTATGTACATCTTTTCTTGTATAAGGTGATGGGACATGGAACATTCATAATGTATGTATGAACTGTATGTGTATAACTAATGTCTGTAACTGGTGCAAGTTGTTTGTTAGGTCTAGATCAGTTTTGGTAGTTCAGAGTTTGGACTGGAGTTGTTTTAACTGTAATCCATTTACAATAGGTACAATTTAATCTTCGTTACATATTTGCGTTTTCATAAATACAATTATATAGATATGTATTAAAATATATTATTCTTGATTCTAGCTACATATTTTCTTTTTCATAAAAACAAATGAATATAGGGATATATTCGAAAAATCGAAAAATTTGCTATGCGAATTTGTTTTTTTTTAATCCTCATGCTTTGGCCTCGGATTCAGGATTCTTGGAAAAATTAGGCCTTGGTATGTTTATAAAGTTTTTTTTTGTTTGAAAATCACAGGTCTCTTAAATATTTAAGACTGATTCCACTTTTCTAATTTTCGTTTGAGTTATTACTAAAATTCGATTGTTTTTTTTGAAAATGACAGTCAAACATGTTGCTAAGGTCAAGTAACAAAACTTTTATTTCATACTGTTTTAGCATGTCCCATGACATAACTCCGGCTGATTAGTTTTAGTTGGCCGACAAATTGCAAGGGATTTCTTCTAAGCATTATCTTTCTGTGCCATTCAACTTGTTTAACAAGCATTTACGAGTATAAGTTAAGACACCGGTTTATTATACGCAGATGACTGTATGGGCTAGTGTGACCCTGTGATAATCCTCTCCAGACTGATGGCGATGACTCATTTCGTTTCGTTCAAATAGGTGCACCGATTGTGTACTTACGTTTCAAATTCTATATTTTCTTCTATGAAATAACACCTTGTTATATTTTTTCGTGGGTTTCCATTGAGTATATTAATATACCTACATATTATCCATTTACATATATAGGACTCGTATAAAGATGTCTTTCTATTTTTTTTTAGATTCGAAACTATTCTCAGCAGTTTCGTAATTTATTATCACGAGAAATGCGCCCAAAAATGTTTCAAGTTCACCAGTTCCTTGACACGCTGCTCCAAATGGTATTTAAACAATTTCATGTATTAATGTAGTTTTATGACCCCCACGGGATTGCTTTCGGTACGGCGTTCATTCCGATGTTCTCTTGTTTGCCGACGGTATTTCTACGCGGCTGCTAATTTGTTTAATAATAGAAGATTTCAGCGATGTCGTGGGCACATCATGAATATTTATTTTTCCACAAAAAAAAAAACTGGTAGTTGGGCTGACGGAAAAATGTTGCTTATATTAGTCTGTGAAGGTTGCGGATGCTGTGTCGTAAAGCATGTTGTGGAGTCGTCGGCATCAACACACAGACTAGATCTTAAAAAGTTTAGTTAAGGGGGTACGAGCAGGTACATGGTTTTCGTATATATTTTACAGGGTTTGTTATACGAGATAGAAAATCCTTTTGTGTAGGAGATTTTGTAAATTTTAATTACACTACTCCAAAAAATTAAGGGAACAAAAAAATCCAAAACTTTTGGATCGACCAAAATTTGGTGTTTTTTTTTTTTTTTTATTTTTTTTCTTTTTTTTTTTTTTTTTTTTTCCTCCCTTTTATTTTTTTTTTTTTTTTTTTATGTTCAGAAACAATACACTTCGTCCTTTCTTTTGTAAAACTGATCAATTGGTCCGAAAAAACGGTTCCATGTGATTGATTTAAAAATTTAAAGGGCTAGTGGAGGTACATTAAGCTATAAAAATACCTGGAAACATTAGTCTCCCCATCAGTATTTGGGAAATGGGGGAAAATATTTTAAACTAACGAAAAAGGTTACTTCTTTTCTTTTCTTTAAATCAATGTTAAGGGTGGAAAACATTTTTTTTTTTCAAAAAACCCTAAAACGACTTTATAGAGGTTTTATTCCAGTTTTTGAAACTGCCTTTACATTCTCTGTGTGGTCATTGGTTGTTCGATATCGATATCTCATATCGATGATCAAATAAAAAAAAGATATTTTCTCATTCAAAGTAAGAGATCTAGACGACAAATTGACGCAAAGAAATTATATAAAAAAAGCAAATTGAAGCTGAATAACCATGTTATCCAACCCATTGATTCAATTATAAAAAAAATTTCAAATCCATGAACAACAAAATAACAAAGATCTACAAAATTTTTCTGCAGCGCTATTTCTTAGGATTGCGTGACAACTGTGGCTAAAAAAAATGTTTGCCGAAAGATCTCAAAACAATAAACTTGAAGCTTCAAAATGGTTTCTTTAAAATCTAGATACGATCATTTTTCACTAGGATACAGCATTTCAAAAATCACCAAAAAATTTAGGAAATACTTCCAGCAAAATAAAAAGTACTTGCAGCAAATATTGATGCTGTCTCAGTGTTTCGTCAATTTATTTTTAATGGTAAAATAGCAATGTTACCATTAAAAGTAGGTATCTGTGGTACATAAAGTTTTTTAAGATTATTATCATTAATTCAAAATTGTATCATGTGTGAGTTCATATTACAATTATTTTCAGGTATAGACCCGAATAACTTCAGTCTATTAACATGTAACTTAAAAAAACTGGACGTTTTCCACGAAACACCGAACTACTACACTTTTCTCGACGCGCGTTTCGCCAACCAAGTTGTCATCTTCATGAGAAGATTAAAACTAAATTCTAGCCTACACATTTGCACTATTTATACCAAATTTGTTGCCACGGTTCACTGAACCGTAACTGTCTTTGTTTATCAGAGCAAACAGTGGACTGGTGGGTATCGGACCGTTGTCCTTATTCATACTATTGTTACACTTAATGTTTTCTAAACTTTCAAAGGCATCCAACTGTCTACTGTTTGTTACATTTGGATGCCTTTGAAAGTTTAGAAATCATTAAGTGTAACAATAGTATGAATAAGGACAACGGTCCGATACCCACCAGTCCACTGTTTGCTCTGATAAACAAAGACAGTTACGGTTCAGTGAACCGTAACAACAAATTTGGTATAAATAGTGCAAATGTGTAGGCTAAATTTAGTTTTAATCTTCTCCTGAAGATGCCAACTTGGTTGGCGAAACGCGCGTCGAGAAAAGTGTAGTAGTTCGGTGTTTCGTGGAAAACGTCCAGTATTTTGTTTCTACGCCGAAGGTTCCAGTACCCACTCCAACATGTACCTTTTTATCAATTAGTTTCGGGATTTAACAAATTTTTGTATCTTATCATCAGTGTTATTAATTCTACAATTCTTACATATTAATCACGATCTGACAAATCATTTTTTAACATATCCAGTGTTATTACTGTTTAAGAAGACTATCAGTTAATCTGATTATATGAGTTAATCAGACTATTCATTAAACATTTTTCAAGGATTTTAACAAAGTTGTTGACTAAACTGATCTGACGGTAATTCAGTATTCCTGTTTCAGTATTCCTCAAGCTATGGAAGTTGTTTATAAAAATTGCAATCAACTGTTATTTAAACAAAAAATTAAATGAATGATATGCATAGTTTTGCAAAAAGTATAGTTTTGATATGTTTAGCTGAGATATAATTCATCCTTAGCCAGAGCACTATCATTGTTTAAAGTAGACATATGCTGAATAATCTCATTAAGAATGCCATGATTTGAAAATAGCGAATGTATTGTACTTTCAGTTAATGAGAAAGGATATGGTATTCTAATATGAATGTAATTATTACAGTAATATCAAGCAGCCCATGTCCAAAGCTACTTAGACGAGGTTTTCCCAAATCGTTAGATAAGAAGAAGGGGGCCAAAATGTAGTAGCCAGCTCGACCGTCAGATCTGACCCCCCTAGCTTACTTTTTGTGGGGATACTTAAAAAGTAACGTATATTTTACTAGGCTCACAAACTTGGATGATTTAAAAATTATAATTCGTTAAGAAATATGACTCATACCTCTAGCCGTTATTGATAATGTTCAACTAGATTTCTTGAGCCTGTTGTGCGGTGTCAGACTGTCAATGGTGCACAGTTTTTTTTGTTTTATTAATTCTCTTTCACTTCTAATAAATTTAGTTACTTATGTAGTGTTCTACATTGATATTTCCCTTATGTACGTGAAAAACGTGTTCGTCATAAAAACTATAGAAACATTAGAAACCACAACTTGGCAATACACCAATACCAGACTGGGTTTGGGGAAAAAGGAAAAAACTTTGGGGAAAGGGGCAAAAAACTGCAACTTTACTCATGCACCACTTGTTAAAAATAAAAAACTAAAATAGAGCTGCCAACATCTTCTTTAAAAAATATTCTGACAGGCGACAGCCCAAAGAAAGTATTTTCTCCAAACTTGTTCGGAATTTATTTAATTTTGGGCATACGTGATACCATGAGTAACAAAACAGATTACTTTTAACTTCAAATTTATTTGAATCTACTACAACTACACTTTTAAGGGTTCATATTACAATATGAATACACTATAACACTTGAATAGTATATGCGGGTAGCACAACATTCAATATAGCTGTCATAAGAAAAATAGAAGTTGATGGTTTCAGAAAGTCGAAATGTCGAAACCTTAAACCTTATTGTTTTCAAGATAGCAATTCTAGACATGTCGCTAACTGTTCTTGCGTTTGATCATCGTCATCATCCAATAATGCTTGCAGTTCCTCATCCTCGAACTTTTTTGGTAGCTTTCAGTGTTCCTTGTCATTGACGTTAAAATCTCCAAATTTGAATCGTTTGGTTTAAACGACAAGTAAATACAACTCTGACAGGTTCTTGATGAAGGAGCATTGTTGCCATACGCGCTAGAGACAATTTGATGACCTTCAGTAGCGCTTTTCTTGAGGTTGAAGATGAAATGCAAAGCTTCCCGCAAATGAGAACACGATGGACGGCTTCTCTCAACGTCATTCAAGTTCTTCTCTGCATCTGGTGGGATTGGCACGGGTGGTGTACTACGAACGTCTGCAACTAGGCGAAACAGTCACTACTCATCGCTATCAACAACAATTAACTCAGTTACGCCAAGAAATCGCAGTGAAACGACCAGAATAGGCGGATCGACATGACAAGTTGATACTGTTTCATGACAACGCAAGGCCGCATGTCGCACAATCGGTCGCATGTCGCACAAGACACACTGAAAGGTTTCAAATGGGAAGTCTTACCCCACCCGTCATACTCTCCAAACATCGCTCCGTTAGATTATCAACTCTGCCGGCCAATGGCACATGGTCTGGCCGTCCAGCGCTTCCCGAGTCGCGAAGAACTTCAAAAACGGCTTGATGAATGGATTCCCTCGAAACCAATATATTTCTTTTACGATGGCATCCATAAACTACCCAATTTATGGGAGAATGTTGTATTTAACAATGGAAATTATTTTTAATAAATGCTGAGTATACATTTTTCCAATTTCATATCATTTTCTAACCGTCAAAAAACGCGGAGTCATACGAGGTGTGTAAATTAAGTAATGAGACTGGCAACGTAGCGTCTAATCTGGCAACACTGCGGAGACGGGACTTGGAAGGGCGGTAGGTTAATATGTCTTGCACCTTAAATATAAGTTTGAAATTATTAGATTCATTTATTTGTTCTTTGTGACTGTTTTCGTAAACCGGTTTTTTCTAGTGCGTTTTAAAAATGAGTAACATTAATTTTGAGCAACGGTGTGCTATCAGGTTTTGCTTCAGCTTCAGAATTGTACACAGCGCAACGGATATTTTTTGCAAAACTTCAACACGCCTATGGAGACAGTGTTTTCAAGAGCGCAAGGTTTCCAGATCGTCGGTTGACGACAAGAATGATCGGGGAAGAGTTAAATTTTAATCACACCACTGTTCACTAGATTTTGACTAACAAATTGAGGATGAGAAAAATCTGCGCAAAAATGGTTCCAAAAAACCTGTCGCAGGAACAAAAGGACATCAGAAGAGAAAGGATTCTTGACTTTTTGGAATCAACTGAAAATGATCCCCATTTTATGGAACTGTCATTACTGGTGATGAGACTTGGGTGTTTCAGTACGATACGAAAACCAAGCGCCAAAGCATGGAATGGCACACTTCAAACTCTCCAAGAACCAAAAAAGCAATAATGAGCAAGTCGAAGATCAAATGCATCCTGATTTGCTTCTTTGATAGCCTGGGAATTGTTCACAAAGAGTTTGTGCCTCCAGGCCAAACAGTAAATCAACACTTACAAAGAGGCTCTTGAAAAACTTCGAAAAAGGGTCATGCGTGTGAGACCAAACATCAAGAACAACTGGATGATGTATCACGACAATGCGCCTTGTCACACAGCCATTTCAGTAAGCGAGTTTTAGCCAGTAAAAACATTCCTTAGCCTCATTATTCGTGTGACTTGAGTCCTTGTTACTTTTTCTCCTCCTGAGATTGAAAAATCACCTCAAGGGATGTCATTTTGGTGTCATAGAAAACATTCAAATGGCTGTAACCGACCAGCTGAAGGCTGTTCCAATATATGAGTTCCAGCACTGCTATGAGCCAAGGAAGTTATTTTGAAGGAGACAATACTGAATTGTAATTCTATTCGAATCAATGAATTAAAAAAAATAGTCTAATTACTTAATTTACACACCTACTACTTGTGTACCCAATATAAACCAAAATTATTTATATGGACATGCGATGTAAACTTCCGTGTAACCTGTAGAACCCCATGTAGACCACAGTTCTGTTCTCATATGAGATTCTACGAGAGCAATCGTTGAAGGATTTCAAATAGAGCTGTTTTATATTTTTTGAGATAGACCAAATGCAGTTTGTACGTAAAATGGTATTCCCTGCTGAGAATACGATCGGTATGTAATAGCAGGACTTCCGGGATACCTTACATAAATCAGCGAAACGACCGGTAATATAAAATCAGACAAGCATTAATGTTTATAACAGCGCATAAAACTTTTATACGTACAATTATTTTGTCATAAATTACTTAATTTCTTACATAAGAATTTACATGGGGAATGAATATTGCCTGAATAATTAATGAAACCTTAAAAGTTGTAAATAGTTGGTATTCGATAATATACTCCTGAAAATACGAGATATAGTAAATAGAGATTATATTAGCTTGTAGATATTAAAACCTTGGCCTTGGCTAATTTATTTTACAGCCGTCTCTATTTCTTTCAATAAATTACTTTTTATTGGTTATTTTTAAACTTCTCGGTTTTTTTCTCTCTTTTTTATTGCCGCAGTGGATAATTCGAAATATGTAATTTCCTTGTTCAATTATTTACCATTTATCGTCATATACACACATTACTCTTTGAAAATGGCCAATTAATTACTCATTATGGCGCATTCCGGGCTCGGATATTAGGAATAAACGTCTTTAAATACGAGGTGTGTAAATTAAGTAATGAGATTGGCAACGTCGCGCCCGATCTAGCAACACTGCGGAGACGAGACTTGGAAGGGCGGTAGGTTAACACGTAATGCACCTTCAGTACATGTTTGAACTTTTTAGAGCCACCTGTTTGTTATTTGTGAGTTTTCGTAAACGGTTTTTTTTTCTAGCGCGTTTTAAAAATGAATGACATTAATTTTGAGCAACGGTGTGCTATCAGGTTTTGCTTCACTCGGACACAGCGCAACGGATATTTTTTGCAAAAAGTCAACACGCCTACCGAGACAGTGTTTTTTCAAGAGCCCAGGTTTTTCGGTAGTTTAAGGCATTTTCAGAAGGATGTCGATTAAAGATTAACCACACAGCGGAAGGCGTTCAGCTTCAAGAACTGATGAAAATGTCGATATAATACGAAATAATCTTGTGCGTTCAGATCGTCGGTTGACGACAAGAATGATCGGGGAAGAGTTACATTTGATATGAATCACACCACTGATCACTGGTCATCAGATTTTGACTAATGAATTGGGGATCGAAAAATCTGCGCAAAAATGGTTCCAAAAACTTTTTCGCAGAAACAGAAGGACATCAGGGGAGAAAGGTGTCTTGACTTTTTTCGAATCGATTGAAATGATCCCCATTTTATGGAACGTGTCATTACTGGTGATGAGACTTTGGTGTTTGAGGATGACCCGGAAACCAAGCACCAAGGCACTGAATGTTACACTTCAAGCTCTCCAAGACCTAAAAAAGCAAGAATGAGCAAGTCGAAGATCAAATGCATTGTGATTTGCTTTTTTGATAGCCAGAGAATTGTCCACAAAGAGTTTGTGCCTCCAGGCTAAACACTAAATCAACACTTTTACAGAGAGGTTCTTGAAAAACTTCGAAAAAGGGTCATGCGTGTGACACCAAATATCAAGAACAACTGTATGTTGCATCACGACAATGCGTCTTGTCACATAGCCATTTTCAGTAAATGAGTTTTTTAGCCAGTAAAAAACTCATTTCCTGTGGCTCCTCAGCCTCCTTATTTGCTTGACTTGAGTTCTTGTAACTTTATTCTTTTCTCGAGATTGAAAAATCACCTGAAGGGACATCATTTTGGACCCATAGAAAACATTCAAATGGCTGTAACCGACCAGCTGAAGGCTATTCCAGTATATGAGCTCCAGCACTGCTTTTGAGGAACGGAAGAACCGTCTCCAGCGTTGAGTGGCTTTCCAAGGAAGTTATTTTGAAGGAGACAATACTGAATTGTAATTCTATTCGAATAAAAAAAATTAAAAAATCAGTCTCGTTATTTAATTTACACTCCTGGTATTTGACTGATTGTGAGTCTTTAATAATAAAGTAATTATACAAATTTACTGAATTATTAAGACATTCAGTATCTAAGTGTAAAGTACTAAATGTATTAAAAGTTTTAGTGAACGCACACTGTGTTCATTGTATTTTGTTTCATTTTTTAAATATACTGTAGAAATATGTCTTGAGCAAATATTTTGTAGAAAATTCAGCAAGAAATCAACCTAACAATTTTTTTTTCTAATGGAGCATCTCAATTTTTTATCATGATTATTAGATTATTAATTATATTAGTATGTTAGAGGTGTTTATGTTGTCAGCTTTTGTATTACATTCATAATAAAATGTCACACGTGCAAACGCCTAAAAAACTACAATTTTTGAGTTCTGAAACAAATACGTTCCAGAGATGACGTTACCAGGTCGCACAACGTCACCGGTGTGAAAACAGCCACGGTCGTCCATCCACAGATTTAATAATACAATTATCTCACAATTTTATCATTCCAAAAATTATTTTCCACGACGGTGTGCTATTTTATGACATTTAGTAATGCTGGCAATTACACACAAAAATGGGAGGGTGGAAACTACCCTTAAAATTTTAAAATCCACATCTTATACAAATGCAGATGTCGATTAAATTTTTTCACGCAAATTGCTTAATTATGATGTTGTAAAACGCGCCCACCCATTAAAATCATTTCCCGGGCCGTAATAAGGGTGCATCAACCCCTAGAAGTAATAAAATTACTCCAGCCACATTTGAAGATGTCGGGTAAATTTTTTCACGTAAAAGGCTTTATTTTACAATTAGCTAACCAGCCCGTGGACGCAATCATTTCCCGGGTCGTAATAAGGGTGCATCAACCCCTAGAAGTATTGAAATTACTCCAGCCTCATCTGAAGATGTCGGGTAAATTTTTTCACGTAAATGGCTTTATTTTACAGATAGCTAACTAGCGTATAGGCTGAAATCATTTCCCGGGCCGTAATAAGGGTGCATCAACTCCTAGAAGTAATAAAATTACTCCAGCCATATTTGAAGATGTCGGTTAAATTTTTTCCCGTAAATGGCTTTATTTTACAATTAGCTAACCAGCCTGTAGGTTGAAATCATTTCCCCGGGCCGTAATAAGGGTGCATCAACCCCTAGAAGTATTAAAAATTACTCCAGCCACATTTGAAGATGTCGGGTAAATTTTTTCACGTAAATGGCTTTATTTTACAGTTAGCTAACCAGCCTGTGGGCTAAAATCATTTCCCAAACCGTAATAAGGGTGCATCAACCCCTAGAAGTATTAAAATTACTCCAACCACATTTGAAGATGTCGGGTAAATTTTTTCACGTAAATGGCTTTATTTTACAATTAGCTAACCAGCCTATAGGTTGAAATCATTTCCCGGGCCGTAATAAGGGTGCATCAACCCCTAGAAGTATTAAAATTACCCCAGCCACATTTGAAGATGTCGGGTAAATTTTTTCACGTAAATGGCTTTATTTTACAATTAGCTAACCAGCCTGTGGGCTGAAATCATTTCCCGGGCCGTAATAAGGGTGCATCAACCCCTAGACGTATTAAAAATTACTCCAGCCACATTTGAAGATGTCGGGTAAATTTTTTCACGTAAATGGCTTTATTTTACAGTTAGCTAACTAGCCTGTGGGTTGAAATCATTTCCTGGGCCGTAATAAGGGTGCATCAACCCTAGAAGTATTAAACCCGTTGTACTCTATCAGACTTGCTCGGATTTTTTTCTCTATTGGGAAGGTTTTTTGATGGAACAGCTTCTTTCTTAAAAGATCTAAATCTTCGTCAACAAAGTGATTTGAACAAATTCTGTCATTATTAACATTGAATGTATCTTCGCGTTTACACAGATGCCTCCCACTTTGCTTTTGATTTCTCGTCTTGGGAAAGCAAAAAAACTTGAAATTGTTTTTAGAACGATTGTTCGTATTATAACCGTATATAGCACACCTCATTTTAACAAATTTTTTGCTGTCAAAAATATAAAAAACTAGCACAAACTTAGCTCAAGATGCCTTCAGAACAAACTACTCGGATGACAAAGGTGGGCACAAGCTGACGTCACAGTCATGGAGCCCGGCTGCGCGATATCATACCTTCTATTTGTATACCGTGACTGGTCACGTATGATATGATAAGGTATGATATCGCGCAGCCGGGCGCCATGACTGTGACGTCAGTGTTGTGCCCACTTTTGTCATCCGAGGAGTTTGTTCTGAAGGCATCTTGATAAGTTTGTGCTAGTTTTTTTTATATTTTTGACAGCAAAAATTTGTTAAAAATGAGGTGTGCTGTATACGGTTATAATACGAACAATCGTTCTAAAACAATTTCAAGTTTTTTGGCTTTCCCAAAGACGAGAAATCAAAAGCAAAGTGGAGGAATCTGTGTAAACGCGAAGATACATTCAATGTTAATAATGACAGAATTTGTTCAAATCACTTTGTTGACGAAGATTTAGATCTTTTAAGAAAGAAGCTGTTCCATCAAAAACCTTCCCAATAGAGAAAAATCCGAGCAAGTCTGATAGAATACAACGGGAGAATGTTAATAAACTAAAGAAATCTCGCCCCCGGCTTTTGTTTTTTAATACTTCTAGGGGTTGATGCACCCTTATTACGGCCCGGGAAATGATTTCAGCCCACAGGCTGGTTAGCTAACTGTAAAATAAAGCCATTTACGTGAAAAAATTTATCCGACATCTTCAAATGTGGCTGGAGTAATTTTAATACTTTTAGGGGTTGATGCACCCTTATTACGGCCCGAAATGATTTGAGCCCACAGGCTGGTTAGCTAACTGTAAAATAAAGCCATTTACGCGAAAAAATTTACCCGACATCTTCAAATGTGGCTCCGGAGTAATTTTAAAAACATCTAGGGGTTGATGCACCCTTATTACCGGCCCGGGAAATGATTTGAGTCCCACAGGCTGTTAGCTAACTGTAAAATAAAGCCATTTACGCCAAAAAATTTACCCGACATCTTCAGATTGTGCGCCGTAGTAGAAAAACGAGCGACCCACCATTCGATTCCTCGTTTAAAGACGCATCTATCCACGTGCGGCACGGCGTCTTCCGTGTCGACGGTGGTCCGTGGGAAAATCGGAAAGAGCTGTGTGTCCGCCGACTTGACACTCTCGACGGCGCTAGACCAAAAACCGTGAGTCGCACGACGTTGACGACGACGCCATTCGATTTTTCGCGCCAAACTTAGGGTCGGGCACGAGCGTTTTTTCCGAAAAATCGATCGTCTTCGGTGTGAAAATCGCCGCCGAATAACCGCAATGCCGTACGAGGTTCTGTCGACACTCGCGAAAACAACATCACTCCAGTCTGTCGCGTATATCTCCTCTGCCCGTCGTCGTAGAAAAACGAGCGACCCACCATTCGATTCCTCATTTAAAGACGCATCTATCCACGTGCGGCTCGGCGTCTTCCGTGTCGACGGTGGTCCGTGGGAAAATCGGAAAGAGCTGTGTGTCCGCCGACTTGACACTCTCGACGGCGGTAGACCGAAAACCGTGAGTCGCACGACATTGACGACGACGCCATTCGATTTTTCGCGCCAAACTTAGGGTCGGGCACGAGCGTTTTTCCGAAAAATCGATCGTCTTCGGTGTGAAAATCGCCGCCGAATAACCGCAATGCCGTACGAGGTTCTGTCGACACTCGCGAAAACAACATCCTCCAGTCCGTCGCGTATATCTCCTCTGCCCGTCGTCGTAGAAAAACGAGCGACCCACCATTCGATTCCTCGTTTAAAGACGCATCTATCCACGTGCGGCACGGCGTCTTCCGTGTCGACGGTGGTCCGTGGGGAAAATCGGAAGGAGCTGTGTGTCCGCCGACTTGACACTCTCGACGGCGCTAGACCGAAAACTGTAAGTCGCACGACGTTGACGACGACGCCATTCTATTTTTCGCGCCAAACTTAGGGTCGGGCACGAGCGTTTTTCCGAAAAATCGATCGTCTTCGGTGTGAAAATCGCCGCCGAATAACCGCAATGCCGTACGAGGTTCTGTCGACACTCGCGAAAACAACATCCCTCCAGTCTGTCGCGTATATCTCCTCTGCCCGTCGTCGTAGAAAAACGAGCGACCCACCATTCGATTCCTCGTTTAAAGACGCATCTATCCACGTGCGGCACGGCGTCTTCCGTGTCGACGGTGGTCCGTGGGAAAATCGGAAAGAGCTGTGTGTCCGCCGACTTGACACTCTCGACGGCGCTAGACCGAAAACCGTGAGTCGCACGACATTGACGACGACGCCATTCGATTTTTCGCGCCAAACTTAGGGTCGGGCACGAGCGTTTTTCCGAAAAATCGATCGTCTTCGGTGTGAAAATCGCCGCCGAATAACCGCAATGCCGTACGAGGTTCTGTCGACCCTCGCGAAAACAACATCCCTCCAGTCCGTCGCGTATATCTCCTCTGCCCGTCGTCGTAGAAAAACGAGCGACCCACCATTCGATTCCTCGTTTAAAGACGCATCTATCCACGTGTGGCACGGCGTCTTCCGTGTCGACGGTGGTCCGTGGGAAAATCGGAAAGAGCTGTGTGTCCGCCGACTTGACACTCTCGACGGCGCTAGACCAAAACCGTGAGTCGGACGACGTTGACGACGACGCCATTCGATTTTTCGCGCCAAACTTCAGGGTCGGGTATGGCCGTTTTTCCGAAAAATCGATCGTCTTCGGTGTGAAAATCGCCGCCGACATAACCGCAATGCCGTACGAGGTTCTGTCGACACTCGCGAAAGCAACATCCCTCCAGTCTGTCGCGTATATCTCCGCTGCCCGTCGTCGTAGAAAAACGAGCGACCCACCATTCGATTCCTCGTTTAAAGACGCATCTATCCACGTGCGGCACGGCGTCTTCCGTGTCGACGGTGGTCCGTGGGAAAATCGGAAAGAGCTGTGTGTCCGCCGACTTGACACTCTCGACGGCGCTAGACCGAAAACCGTGAGTCGCACGACGTTGACGACGACGCCATTCGATTTTTTCGCGCCAAACTTAGGGTCGGGCACGAGCGTTTTTCCGAAAAATCGATCGTCTTCGGTGTGAAAATCGCCGCCGAATAACCGCAATGCCGTACGAGGTTCTGTCGACACTCCCGAAAACAACATCCCTCCAGTCCGTCGCGTATATCTCCGCTGCCCGTCGTCGTAGAAAAACGAGCGACCCACCATTCGATTCTCGTTTAAGACGCATCTATCCACATGCGGCACGGCGTCTTCCATGTTGACGGTGGTCCGTGGGAAAATCGGAAAGAGCTGTGTGTCCGCCGACTTGACACTCTCGACGGCGCTAGACCGAAAACCGTGAGTCGCACGACGTTGACGACGACGCCATTCGATTTTTCGCGCCAAACTTAGGGTCGGGCACGAGCGTTTTTCCAGAAAAATCGATCGTCTTCGGTGTGAAAATCGCCGCCGAATAACCGCAATGCCGTACGAGGTTCTGTCGACACTCGCGAAAACAACATCCTCCAGTCCGTCGCGTATATCTCCTCTGCCCGTCGTCGTAGAAAAACGAGCGACCCACCATTCGATTCCTCGTTTAAAGACGCATTTATCCACGTGCGGCTCGGCGTCTTCTGTGTCGACGGTGGTCCGTGGGAAAATCGGAAAGAGCTGTGTGTCCGCCGACTTGACACTCGACGGCGCTAGACCGAAAACCGTGAGTCGTACGACATTGACGACGACGCCATTCGATTTTTCGCGCCAAACTTAGGGTCGGACACGAGCGTTTTTCCGGAAAATCGATTGTCTTCGGTGTGAAAATCGCCGCCGAGACAACCGCAATGCCGTACGAGGTTCTGTCGACACTCGCGAAAACAACATCCCTCCAGTCTGTCGCGTATATCTCCTCTGCCCGTCGTCGTAGAAAAACGAGCGACCCACCATTCGATTCCTCGTTTAAAGACGCATCTATCCACGTGCGGCACGGCGTCTTCCGTGTCGACGGTGGTCCGTGGGAAAATCGGAAAGAGCTGTGTGTCCGCCGACTTGACACTCTCGACGGCGGTAGACCGAAAACCGTGAGTCGCACGACGTTGACGACGACGCCATTCGATTTTTCGCGCCAAACTTAGGGTCGGGCACGAGCGTTTTTCATCGTCTTCGGTGTGAAAATGCCGCCGAATAACCGCAAAAGGTTCTGTCGACACTCGCGAAAATAACATCCCTCCAGTCCGTCGCGTATATCTCCGCTGCCCCGTCCGTCGTAGAAAAACGAGCGACCACAGTTCATTACTCGTTTGAAGACGCATCTGTCCGCGTGTGGCACGGCGTCTTCCGTGTCGACGGTGGTCAGTGGAGCATCGGAACGAGCTGTGTGTCCCGCCGACTTGACACTCTCGACGACCTAGACCGAAAACCGTGAGTCGCACGACGGTGACGACGACGCCATTCGATTTTTCGCGCCAAACTTAGGGTCGGGCACGAGCTTTTTTCCGAAAAATCGATCGTCGTCGGTGTGAAAATCGCCGCCGGGTAAGCAATGCCGTACGAGGTTCTGTCGACACTCACGAAAACAACATCTCCTAGTTGTCGCGTATATCTCCTCTGCCCGTCGTCGTAGAAAAACGAGCGACCCACCATTCGATTCCTCGTTTAAAGACGCATCTATCCACGTGCGGCACGGCGTCTTCCGTGTCGACGGTGGTCAAACGAGCTGTGTGTCCGCCGACTTGGCACTCCTCGACGACGCTAGACCGAAAACCGTGAGTCGCCGACGTTGACGACGACGCCATTCGATTTTGCGCCAAACTTAGGGTCAGGCAGGACATTTTTCCGAAAAATCGATCGTCTTCGGTGTGAAAATCGCCGCCGAATAACCGCAATGCCGTACGAGGTTCTGTCGCACGCGAAAACAACATCCCTCCAGTCAGTCGCGTATATCTCCGCTGCCCGTCGTCGTAGAAAAACGAGCGACCCACCATTCGATTCCTCGTTCCAAAACGCCTATTTCCACGTGCGGCACGGCACCGGTGTGAGCTAGCCACGGTCGTCCATCCACAGATTTAATAATACAATTATCTCACAATTTTATCATTCCAAAAAATTATTTTCCACGACGGTGTGCTATTTTATGACATTTAGTAATGCTGGCAATTACACAAAAAAAGGGAGGGGTGGAAACTAACCTTAAAATTTTAAAATCCCACATCTTATACAAATGCAGAAGTCGATTAAATTTTTTCACGCAAATTGCTTAATTATGATGTTGTAAAAACCCGCCCAACTTTAAAATCATTTCCCGGGCCGTAATAAGGGTGCATCAACCCTAGAAGTAATAAAATTACTCCAGCCACATTTGAAGATGTCGGGTAAATTTTTTCACGTAAATGGCTTTATTTTACAGTTAGCTAACCAGCCTATGGGCTGAAATCATTTCCCGGGCCGTAATAAGGGTGCATCAACCCCTAGACGTATTAAAATTACTCCAACCACATTTGAAGATGTCGGGTAAATTTTTTCACGTAAATGGCTTTATTTTACAATTAGCTAACCAGCCTATAGGCTGAAATCATTTCCCGGGCCGTAATAAGGGTGCATCAACCCCTAGACGTATTAAAATTATCCAGCCACATTTGAAGATGTCGGGTAAATTTTTTCGCGTAAATGGCTTTATTTTACAGTTAGCTAACCAGCCTGTGGGCTCAAATCATTTCCCGGGCCGTAATAAGGGTGCATCAACCCCTAGAAGTATTAAAATTACTCCAGCCACATTTGAAGATGTCGGGTAAATTTTTTCACGTAAATGGCTTTATTTTACAGTTAGCTAACCAGCCTGTGGGCTGAAATCATTTCCCGGGCCGTAATAAGGGTGCATCAACCCCTAGAAGTAATAAATACTCCAGCCACATTTGAAGATGTCTGGTAAATTTTTTCACGTAAATGGCTTTATTTTACAATTAGCTAACCAGCGTATAGGCTGAAATCATTTCCCGGACCGTAATAAGGGTGCATCAACCCCTAGAAGTATTAAAATTACTCCAACCACATTTGAAGATGTCGGGTAAATTTTTTCACGTAAATGGCTTTATTTTACAATTAGCTAACCAGCCTATAGGCTGAAATCATTTCCCGGGCCGTAATAAGGGTGCATCAACCCCTGGACGTATTAAAATTACTCCAGCCACATTTGAAGATGTCGGGTAAATTTTTTCGCGTAAATGGCTTTATTTTACAGTTAGCTAACTAGCCTGTGGGCTCAAATCATTTCCCTGGCCGTAATAAGGGTGCATCAACCCCTAGAAGTATTAAAAATTACTCCAGCCACATTTGAAGATGTCGGGTAAATTTTTTCACGTAAATGGCTTTATTTTACAGTTAGCTAACCAGCCTGTGGGCTGAAATCATTTCCGGGCCGTAATAAGGGTGCATCAACCCCTAGAAGTATTAAACCCGTTGTACTCTATCAGACTTGCTCGGATTTTTTTCTCTATTGGGAAGGTTTTTTGATGGAACAGCTTCTTTCTTAAAAGATCTAAATCTTCGTCAACAAAGTGATTTGAACAAATTCTGTCATTATTAACATTGACAAGCCGTGTATCTTCGCGTTTACACAGATGCCTCCACTTTGCTTTTGATTTCTCGTCTTTGGGAAAGCCAAAAAACTTGAAATTGTTTTTAGAACGATTGTTCGTATTATAACCGTATACAGCACACCTCATTTTAACAAATTTTTGCTGTCAAAAATATAAAAACTAGCACAAACTATCAAGATGCCTTCAGAACAAACTACTCGGATGACAAAAGTGAAGTACAAGCTGACGTCACAGTCATGGCGCCCGGCTGCGCGATACTACCTTCTATTTGTATACCGTGACTAGTCAAGCGTATGATATGATGCACCCTTATTCCGGCCTGGAAATGATTTCATCCCATAGGCTGGTTAGCTAACTGTAAAATAAAGCCATTTACGCGAAAAAATTACCCGACATCTTCAAATGTGGCTGGAGTAATTTTATTACTTCTAAGGGTTGATGCACCTTTATTACGGCTCCGGGAAATGATTTCAGCTCACAGACTAGTTATCTAATCCGTAAAATAAAGCCATTTACTTGAAAAAATTTACCCGACATCTTCAGATGTGGCTGGAGTAATTTTAACACTTGTAGGGGTTGATGCACCTTTATTACGGCCCGGGAAATGATTTGAGCCCACAGGCTGGTTAGCTAACTGTAAAATAAAAGCCATTTACGTGAAAAAATTTACCCGACATCTTCTAAAATGTGGCTGGAGGTAATTTTATTACTTCTAGGAGTTGATGCACCTATTACGGCCCG